>OY744512.1:1158447-1204347 GCA_963556185.1 Pseudopediastrum boryanum | reverse complement strand
CCTCAAAGTTCCAGTCTACTAATGATGGGAGCTGGCCAAACCAATCCTACCATATTGTTCCTTTCCCTTCTATCCATCCATCCTCATTTCCCCCCTCCCCCCTCTTACTCTCTCCTGTTGACTCCCTCCCGCCCCCCACCCCCCCTCAGGGATCATGCTGTCCATGAAGGTCTGCAGTATGTTTCCCTGTGGAACAGTTCCTTCCTGCTATCAAGGGACATGGAGCAACTGGTGCAGCAAATGATGAGGAGAACGGGCGGGAGCAAGGGAGGCGTTGGGGGTGAAGAAGAGGGCAGCAGTAGCAGCAGCAGTAGTGGGCCAGGGGGCAGCAAGGGGCTGCAGCAAGAGGCTAAGCAGAGGTCAAAACTATAGGATAGTGATCCATGCATATTACAACGTACAAGGTGATTTGCAACTACAAGCCGGCTGGGCAGTTGATTGGATGGACAGGGAAAACGTTGTCTGAACTATATTTTCAAGTACGTGTGTAGTTGGAAGTGTATTGTCCTGCTGCTAGTACTGACTTGGAAGAACTGGTGGAACCAAAACCAGGGAGGAGTGGGCTCTCCCTGGGCTGGGGCGTGGAGATGGGGAAGGCATGGGGAAGTGGCAGCAGCAGCAGCAGCAGCAGTGGGGGCAGCAAGGGGCAGCAACAGATAGCTGGTCAGAGGTTAAAACCGGAAGTAGGGTGCAGGGTTGTGGCTGTAAGGTTTCAAACTTCTGGTGAAGGATGGGAGAGGATTACCAGTCTATGCGGAGAGGGTTGACGGCTTTAACAGGCTTAGGCGTGCTCTTATGGGGCACAGGCTTTCAGTTCCGCAGTCTTGGAAACCGAGCGCATCTGGAGGCTATGTTTGCTGTGTGGATCCTAATGAGGCCATGCCAGGTGTAGAGGTGCACCCGAGCCACGCTCGGTTGTTGCGTCATTAGGAGTGACGTTACTGGGCATAGTAAGTGTGCATGGATAGGAAAGGTAGCTCAGTGCAACATGTGGCTTTTAAGTTTATGCTAATGCACAAGGAGTAAGGTGATTTGATTTGAGAGAACAGTAGCTATGCCGTTTTCTGTTTTTGGACAAGAACTTCAGTATGCCGTTGGAGCCTTAGTTGGGTCCTTGTGGGTGGTGCTGCCCCCACCGGCGCCCCGCCTTGATGGGGCCATTTGGTAGAACTTTGCAAGTGAGGTCGGCACTAAGCCGGTCTGCGTGAGCTGGCAAGTAAAGGATGGCAGAGCACCCCCTGCAGTTCCAACTCATACAAGTCACTAAAATGAGGCAATGGAGGGCAGAGTATCTTGTTTAATGTTTACTAGTGGCATCTTATAGATCTGCAGCTGAACCTCGATATGAGGATTGGCAGATCGGTGATGCCTGTGAAAGCCCTAACAAGTATTCTGTACTTGTTAGCAGCAGCAGCAAATCAGCCTAAGGTCCACTTATTATGTCCACGTGCTTGATGCTGGGCCACTTTTGTGTCGCACCATGCTGGATGGCCGCAATAGGGGTTCCGGGTGGGATCTATCAATTTGGTCCACTGCCATGGCCCTATCCCTTGTGTCGTCTTGCTGAACCTTGTCAAAGTGGCTGGGTTCAGAGAGGGCACGTGGGGGATAGGCTAGCTTGTTAGTCAAGCCCTTGGAGCTTGAAGAAGAAGAAGAAGATCTACGTCAGGCTCGTTGAGTAGCTGAGGAAGAGGCAGAGCCTCTGCCACAGTCCCAGCCTGCGTAAGTTAAGGGAGAGGCGACTGAGGGCAGGAGACCTCCTTGGAGCTTGGTGCGTGGGCACCTGGTGCTCAGTTTTGAATGAAAACAGAGCTGTTAAGAGTAAGTCATGTCCAGCTTCGGGAGGACAGGTAGAGAGCCATAGGCTCTGCACAGTCAGTGGTTGGGGTATGTCTGGTCCACTGCAATGACCCTATCCCCTCTTGTCCTTTCTTAGATATCTTGTCAGAAAGACTCGTTTCAGAAAGGGCACGAAGGAATAGGTTATCTTGTTGGTCAAGTCCTTGGAGCTTGCTGGATGGTGCTCAGTGTTGAACGGAGGCAAAGCTGTCAGACGAAGTCATATGTAAGGTTTGGAGCTTGGTGCTTGGTGCTGAGAGATCGACGAAGGCAAAGCTTCAAAGTCAATTATATCTTGGTTTGGGGGCACAGAGAGCCATGGGCACGAACATTACATTTAGGGTTTGGGATATGTTTGGTCCACTGCAGTGGCCATATCTCCTTTGGCAATATACTTTCTCCATTCAGGAATGGCTGGAGACGGAGTGGCAAGAGGGGAATTGGTGTCTTGCCGTATTTTTAGATGTGATATAGGGGACCAGGTGAGTGCCTTTTTTAACAAAAAAAAGTATGGCACCAATGCTTGACTAGTGCCAAAGTACTGCCCAAGAGGAAACAGTCGAGCGGCAGTCAAAAGCTTCCTGATAGCATTTTTAGGCGTATGCGAATACCTATGTAAGGGTACAGCCAGTCCTTCCTATCCATAAGCCTCTTCTGTATGCAGAGCTGTCATTTTGGTGTGTTTGTATGGTTGGAGATGCAGGGTTTAGGGCTTTATGGGTTTGGGTGCAACCCGAGTGCTTCTCGGGTTACGTATGAGCTTCGCAGCGGTAGGCACCTTTGTGCATCATGTGGGGTATTTAGGCTCTCGGCGCTGTGTTGGTCGGTCTCTTACACCTTGGCTTCCGGAGTCCTGAGTGCAGACGTCATTGCAAGCGCCATGCTTCGAGCTATATCCCATTATGAGCTACCCACAGATCTGGACCTTTTTCCTGTTTTGCGGGCCGTGCCAAGATGAGCAGTTTGGTTGAAAGTCATGATGACGTGGGAGTTTCGAGGTTACCATGCAGCCTCAGGTTGTGTGGACAATTTAAGCAGCCGTGTTGCTCTGGAGGTAGACGACTGGCTAGGGGCTTTTAGCTTTTGCAACGCGAGGCACAGGCGGGAGTTGCATGATGAGCTTTGGCTCAGGGTGGACTGGCTGTGTGTGCCTTGCCTGTCTATACACAGGTGCACAGTTCAGTTGATCTTTGATTGAGATCCATCCGCAGTCTAAAGCCGACAGAACAGCACATGGGGGTTTAATTGGTGTTGTTAGCCAGCACTTGTTGAGCAATGGCAGAGGGTTCTGATTCTAGATGCTACGATGCTACGAGTGAACAAGTAGCGCATGCGGTTCCAGTGCAGACTGGCCATGCTGTTTCAGTCTTAAAGACATAGTGCATGCGGTTCCAGTGCAGACTGGCCATGCTGTTACATCCTAATCAATGTGCCTACATCCTAAGAACTGTAGGCACTGCACAGGCAGGGGTTCGTTTGAAAATGTGCAGTCTTTTGACTGCAATGACTCAATCCGGCCCTACAATGCCGCTCTGTTTAATGGCACCTCTCTTTCAGTCAGGAACGGCTGGGAGCAAGCTGACAAGAGGGAACGTGATGTTAGCTTGTATTATGAATCCTTCTAGCCCTCACGATCCGCCGGTGGGTGTTGAGTGTCCAAAAAAATCGGAGGCAAGGCTGTTAGGGTACCTCGTATGTTGAAACCAAATTTGTAGAGAAAGCCGGGTGTTGGCGATGGAGCATGTTAGGTGTGTTGCTTCCTTGAGACAGGGAGGCAGTAGTCGCATGGTAGGAGATTAGGATGGTGTCTCCGCCCTTCTGCAGCACAGTGTTCCGTTAATCAAGGTCAATCTGGAGGATTTAGGCGCCCAGCTGTATCATGTCCACCGCGCTCTTGCCCACAGAGCAGGCATCTGCTGGATACGTGTCTGGATCTGTTAGGATATTCCAATGGTGGTGGGGCTCATTTCAGGGATCCATGCATGCAAGCTTGCTTCCAGCAACCAGCCAGGGGAGAAATTGTCAGGGCAGGGGTGAAGGTGCAAAGTATGGAAAAATACAACGGATGTATTCGGCCTCTGGTAGACATGTGCTTGTTTTTGTCACGAGATGGCAGACAGACTGACATAATGTCTCCCAGAGGAATGGGAGTCCCAGCCAGAATAGGAGTGACATGATGTCAAAGGAGGGGAGGGTTGTAAATCCTAAGTTTGAAGTGGACCGGTCCAGCTTCATTAATCTGTATTGTGCCCTAGTCCACTATCAACACCCCCCCCCTCCTCCCTACACCTCCGCTTGCACCCCTCATAGTTCATTCCCCGCCCTCTTCCCTGCTCAGGCTATTCCTCCCAGATCCGCACCCCCTCCCAGTCAACCCCCCACCTCCCACCCCCGCCCATCCCTCCCTCCATCTCCCCCCACTCCCACCCCCGCCCATCCCTCCCTCCATCTCCCCCCACTCCCGCCCCCGCCCTCCTCCCTCCCTCCATTTCCCTCCACTCCCCCCCCTCCTTCGCCCTGCCTCCCCCCCCCCCGCCGGGGCCCCCTTCTTTCCCTTCCAGCCTCCTTCCTTAAAGCTCCGATATTCCATCTCTTCTGTATCCATCCATCCATGTTATCATGCCTTTTCATCCTCTTCATCCTCCTGTTTCTCCCTCCTCCCCTCAGGGATCACACTGTCCATGAAGGTCTGGAGTATGTTTCCCTGTGGAATAGTTCCTTCCTGCTGTCAAGGGACTTGGAACAACTGGTACAACAAATGATAAAGAAGGGCAATACCAAGATGACGAGGAGGAGCAAGGGAGGCCTCGTGGGAGGAGGGGGGACAACAGCAGCAGCAGCAGCAGCAAGGGTAGCACTGAGGGGCGGCAACAAAAGGCTGGGCAGAGGTCAAAACTGTAGATAGGGTAGATGGTCGAGGGCTTAATCGCGAGAAGGCATTCTCTGCGGGTAACGAATGATCTCATATCACAAAGGGGTCAAGACCCAGTTTCCCTACTCAACAGGACATGTAACACCACAGAATTGAAGTAAAACCAACACTACAATGGTTGGTACAGGTGACAACATATGTAGTTACTCCATTATTATTTTGCAGGTACTTTAGTAACTTGAGTGCTTATGTATGTATGGCACCTAAGTAAGTACCTACATATTAATGTCTTGAGAGACCTTTTTTTCAGAGCTGATTTTGCGGTTTGGTTGATTGATGGGACGTATAAGCACGGTGGTGGGTGCTTGTCGGAAGCGCTACGGAAATGCATGACATGGATGGCTATGTCAGAAAAGGAACTGAAGTAGGAGAGGAGAAATAGCTGTGCAACTGCTGGGCCACTATAGTGTCAGACCGTGCTGGCAGCAGGAGTCCACAATTGTACTCCACAAATAGTGTGGCTGTAGATTTAACCATTGTGACCTGGCTGGGATTTGTGGTCCAGTGCAATGGCCCTATCCCCTCGTGGTAACCTGTGGTACCTTCCAGAATGGTTGGGACCAGAGATGACACGTGGGCAATAGGGGAGCTTGTTGGTGTCCTTGGAGCAATCAACCACCAGCTGGCCTTGAAAAATGAAGGGGTCATAGCTAGTGTTAGAGCAAGTCATATCTAGGAGGTTTGGGGGCACAGAAAGCCATCGGCACTGCACCGCAGTCAGTGGTCTGGGATCAATTTGTTTGGGTCATTGCAATGGCCCTATCCCCTCGTGTTCTCATCTGCACCCGCCTGGTCAGAATGGCTGGGTTTAGACAGGGCACGAAGGGATAGGCAAGCTTCTTTGTTGGTCAAGTCCTTGGTGCTTGGTGAATGGTGCTGAGTTTTGAACGGAGGCAAAGCTGTCAGAGTAAGTCATATGTAAGGTTTGGAGCTTGATGCTTGGTGCTTGGTGCTGAGAGATGAACGAAGGCAAAGCTTTAAAGTAAGTTATATCTTGGTTTGGGGGCACAGAGAGCCATGGGCACATGACATTTAGGGTTTGGGATATGTTTGGTCCACTGCAGTGGCCATATCCCCTCTGGCCATATACCTTCTCCATTCAGGAATGGCGGGAGACGGAGTGACAAGAGGTGATTTGGTCTCTTGCCTTATGCTGTCCTTCCAGCCCTCATGGTCCGGTTAACCGCAATGTCCGGTGACTGGTCTTGAGGTTTGAGCGGAGACAGGGCTGTTATTGCGGCCCATATCTAGAAGGTTTGGGGGCGCAGAAAGCTGTAGGGACTGCACATGCAGGGGTTCGTTGGAAACTGTTTAGTCTTTTGACTGCAATGACTCCGTCCCTACAATGCCGCCCTGTTAATGGCACCTCTGTTTCAGTCAGGAACGGCTGGGAGCAAGTTGACAAAGAGAACGTGATATTGCCCCGAATTTTTGAGGGGCTTATGAAACACACCAAAAGTTACGACAACTACAGGGACGGGCGCGACGAGCGTTGACTCTGGGCCCTGGCGGTGACTTTACGCGCCAGCGCTCAGGTAGCAGCGATACAAGCCCATTAAGCAGGCTGCAGTCATATACGTAGGCTAATGTATCAGCCTGAAAGAAAGTTGTTGAGATGCAGCTAGACATACATCATCCGGGGTACCCGATGCGCATCGGTGTCACTCCGCATCGGTCGCTCCTTGTTAGCTCGCGCGTTCACTTTCAACCTCAATCAGCACCAGTAGGCGCAAGTGTAATATTCATCTACAGCATCTACAGCATCAACGCGCCAGATTTCGCTATTCGCACTCACCCGCAACGGCAAGAACCAATCTGCACGGCTATAAGCAATGCTGGAGCAGCAACCGTATCGACACAAAGTCACGGGGGCCCTTATCAGCACATTAAGGGCGAAAGCATAGCTTGACATCAAAGGGAGAGCGGCTTGCAAGTACCCTGCCCAGTGCCTCCGATGCAGTCACATCGGAGCTTGAGCACTTGACAGGTATGCCATCCATTGGCAATGATACTCAACAACGCGCTTTTGGGAGAAGAACCCAATTCGGGGCACTACTCACATTGCGCCCTTGGGGCATGTGGCTGTATTACTTGTATGATCAATCCTTCTAGCCCGCCTCACGGTTCGCTGGTTGGTGTTGAGTGTCCAAAGAAATCGGAGGCAAGGCTGTTAGGGTACCTCATATGTCGATAGCAAATTTGGGGCTTTGTTCTCTACAGTAGAGAAAGCCCTCTGGCCAGCCGTTGGCGATAGAGCATGTTAGGTGTGTTGCTTCCCTTGAGACCGGGAGGCAGTAGTCGCATGGTAGGAGACGAGGATGGTGTGTCCGCCCTTCTGCAGCACAGTGTTCCATTAATCAAGGTCAATCTGGAGGATTTAGGCGCCCAGCTGTATCATGTCCTGGGGGGGTAGCCTAATGGTAAAGCAGAGGACTTTGAATCCTCAAATCCGGTGTTCGAGTCCCGGTCTCCTCGCCGCCCTTAGCCGGGGCCTCTCAAGAAAAAGGTTACAGGTATCCGCGTTGTCTTGAGAATGGATTCGTCTGTTCGATGGGCTAACGGTCTGATCAACTGGGCAACACCGTCGCCGCAAGGCCGTCCGATGAGTCGTTTCGACTTCCGGTCTTGGACCCGGACGTTAAGATTGGTTTGTTTTGTTTATTTTTGTCCACCGCACTCTTGCCCACAGAGCAGGCATCTGCTAGCTACGTGTCTGGATTTGTTAGGATATTCCAATGGTGGTGGGGCTCATTTCAGGGATCCATGCCAGCTTGATTCCAGCAACCAACCAGCGGAGAAATTGTCAGGGGTGGAGGCTGATGCGAAGTGCGGAAGAATACAACGGATGTATTCATATGCTACCTGGGAGTTATGTGCTTGTTTTTGTCACGACATGGCAGACAAACATCCGTCCCAGGTAGAATAGGAGTGATATGATGCCGAAGGAGGGGAGGGCTGCAAACTTGAAGTTTGAAGGTGGCCTGTCCAGCTTCATTGATATGTATTGTGCCCTAGTCTACTATCAACGCCCCCCCCCCTCCTCCCTACACTTCCGCTTGCACCCCTCATATTTCATTCCCCGCCCTCTTCCCTGCTCAGGCTATTCCTCCCAGATCCGCACCCCCTCCCAGTCAACCCCCCACCTCCCACCCCCGCCCATCCCTCCCTCCATCTCCCCCCACTCCCACCCCCGCCCATCCCTCCCTCCATCTCCCCCCACTCCCGCCCCCGCCCTCCTCCCTCCCTCCATTTCCCTCCACTCCCCCCCCTCCTTCGCCCTGCCTCCTCCCCCCCCCCCCCGCCGGGGCCCCCTTCTTTCCCTTCCAGCCTCCTTCCTTAAAGCTCCGATATTCCATCTCTTCTGTATCCATCCATCCATGTTATCATGCCTTTTCATCCTCTTCATCCTCCTGTTTCTCCCTCCTCCCCTCAGGGATCACACTGTCCATGAAGGTCTGGAGTATGTTTCCCTGTGGAATAGTTCCTTCCTGCTGTCAAGGGACTTGGAACAACTGGTACAACAAATGATGAAGAGGGGCAATACCAAGATGACGAGGAGGAGCAAGGGAGGCATCGTGGGAGGAGGGGGGGACAACAGCAGCAGCAGCAGCAGCAAGGGTAGCACTGAGGGGCGGCAACAAAAGGCTGGGCAGAGGTCAAAACTGTACATAGGGTAAATGGTCGAGGGCTTTTGCGAGAAGGCATTCTCTGCGGGTAACGAATGAGCTCATATCACAAAGGGGTCAAGACCCAGTTTACCTACTCAACAGGACATGTAACACCACAGAATTGAAGTAATAACCAAGACTACAATGGTTGGTACAGGTGACAACATATGTAGTTACTCCAATTTTATTTTGCAGGTACAGGGATAATTTAGGTGCTTATGTATGTATGGTACCTAAGTAAGTACCTACATATTAATATCTTGAGCGACCTTTTTTTCAGAGCTTATTTTGCGGTTTGGTTGATTGATGGGCGTATAAGCACGGTGGTGGGTGCTTGTCGGAAGCGCTACTGGAATGCATGACATGGATGGCTATGTCAGAAAAGGAATTGAAGTAGGAGAGGGGACGTAACTGCGCAGCTGCTTGCCCACAGTTTCAGACCATGCTGGCAGCAGGAGTCTACAATTGTACGCCACAAATAGTGTGCCTGTAGATTTAACCATGTGACCTGGCTGGGATTTGTGGTCCAGTGCAATGGCCCTATCCCCTCGTGGTAACCTGTGGTACCTTCCAGAATGGTTGGGACCAGAGATGACACGTGGGCAATAGGGGAGCTTGTTGGTGTCCTTGGAGCAATCAACCACCGGGGGTTGGTGCTGAGCTTTGAAGGCGGCACAGCTGTTAGGGTGATCCATTAATAGCAGGTTCGGGGGCACATACAAGGTGCAGATCATGTTATCGCCACAATCCGGGAAGCTCAATTCTAGCTTGCTTTCTCGGGCGCCTAGCAGCACAATCAGAGACCTACTAGCTAGTAAATGTCTGGGCAAACAGGCGCTGTCATCGGTTGAGTCCCTCCCTGCAATGCAGGGGCAAACTTGTACCACCACAGGCACCGGAGTGACCGCATTATCACCACTTTGCCAAATCGTCGATTTAGGGCGAAAATGAGACCTTGAAAGTGCTCACAACGCCTGCATTTAACTTAATAATTACATCCATTGCACGCAATGCTGCAGTACGCTCGTTGCCGTCCATGACAGAGTTCGCCTCGGGAGGACATGTGAGCGGGCGATGGTTGCAAGATGCAACGTCGACCCCTTATTAGCTTTACGATCATGGCACTCAATCAAAGCATTCCAAAGGTCATCGGGATTGTATTGCATGTGCTTCTTTCCTCCCTTTTTGCCTTTCCGCCATGTTGTATACCGGTGCCAGCTGTACCCGCTGCAGCAGCCGCTAAACAGAACGCTTGAACCTACGCATGGGCACCGCCGAAGCAGCTCGATTCCCAGCAGGCACAAGTTCTCCCATGTGTCAGTTACTGGGATTCTAGTGCTCGCGGGCCAATCGTTTGGCCTCCTGCGTTGCTGCGGCGTGCAGCCTGAGACCCCTCACTGATGACAGCGGAGATGAATCGCAGCCGGCATGGCGCCGGGGTGGGTCATCCGGCCGGCGGCCATCCACGTTGGTTGGCAATACCTTGTACATTAAGCCGGTACCGTTTGGTCGGGGACCAATGCGTTTTGGCACGCAACGCACTTGGATTTGTGAAAATGGCGATATTACCAAATGGCGATAATATGATCGGCACCTTGTATAGTGCCATAGGCACTGCGCAGTCAAGGATTCATTTTGAATGGATGCAAGGCTGGTAGGGTGAGTCACTTCTAGATGGTGGGGGGCACAGAGAGCCACAGGCACTGCACAGTAGTCAGGGGTTAGGGATATGTTTGGTCCACTGCAACGGCCAGAGACGTATCCTCTCTTGCCACCTGCAATCTCTGTTGGTTATGACCGGGATTGAGGTGACAAGAGGGGAGCAGGTGATATGTTGGTTAAGCCCTCAAGGTCTTGTGGTTGGTGTTTTTGAGAACCTAGTTTTAGTTTGATTGCATTTTGGCAAACGGCGTTGTCACTGCAAGCGACCTTTCTGCACAGCTAATTTGGTGTTTTAATTGATTGATGGGGCCGCATTGAAGCAAGGTTGGTGGGGGTTGTCGAAATTCACTGGTGACCTGGACACTAGGTTAGCCACGTGGAACAGGGGGCGTCGCATGAATTGGGTGACGAGTCTTAGTGGCTTCCTCTGCAGCCGTAAGGATCTTTTAAGGCGTAGGGTGGGCTGCTGGTTGAAAGATAGCAGAAAACGATCCAAAGGGAAACGCAGTACCAGAGAAGGAGCTGGTGGGGAATGATAAGAAGTAGCTGTGCAATTGCTGGGCCACAATAGTGTCACACCGCGCTGGCAGCAGGAGTTCTGGTTGGGATATGTTTGGACCACTGCAATGGCCCTATCCCCTCGTGTTCCAGTTTGAATTGAGTCAGCCGGGTTTAGAGGGGCAGTACGAGGGGAAGGGGCTAACTTTTTGGTCATTTCCTTGGAGTTTGGTGGAAGGTGCTGAGTTTTGAACTAAACCAAAGCTGTCAGAGTAAGTCATCTGTAGGTTTGGGAGCACAGAAAGTTACAGGCACTGCACAATCAGCGGTTTGGGATCTGTTCGGGTCATTGCAATGGCCCTATCCCCTTGTGTCTCATCTTCACCTGGTTGGAATGGCTGGCTAACTGAGAGAAGTCACGAGGGGACTATAGGCCAGCTTGTTGGTCAAGTCCTTGGAGCTTGGTGGAAGGTGTTCTATTTTAAACGAAAGCAAAGCTGTCAGATTAAGTCATATGTAGGTTTGGGAGCACAGGTAGAGAGGCACAGTAGGCACTGCGCAGTTAGTGGTTTGAGTGGGGTCATTGCAACGGCCCTATTTCCTCGTCCCGGTCTCATCTGCCTACCTGATAGATGTCAAAATGGTCGGGTTTAGAGAGGGCACGAGGGGATTAGGCTAGCTTGTTGGTCTGAGTCCTTGGAGCAACCAATAGCACTGGGGGTTTGTGTTGAATTTTGATGAGGGGGGGGGGTACTGCTGAGTTATTCTAATATTGCAGGTTTGGGGGCACAGATAACCATAGGCACTGCACAGTCAGTGGTTTGGGATATGCTGGGTCATTGCAATCGCGCTATCCACTCTTGTGGATCTGCCTCTCCAGACAACAATGGCTGGGGACGAAGTCGACAAGAGGGGACTTGAGGTTGTTTATTGCAATTAGTCCTTCTAGCCCTCAGGGTGGCCTGGTGGTTGGTGCTGAGGTTTTAATGGAGGCAAAACTGTCAGCGTTCCTCATCTATAGCAGGTTTGGTGACACAGAGAGCCATACATAGCGGGCACTGCAAAGTCAGTGGTTGTGATGTATTTGGTCCACTAGAATCACTGGCCCTATCCCCTCTTGACAACTTTTACCTCCAGTCAGGAACGCTGGGACCGAAGTCGGTCGATTCGTCGACAAAAGGGGACTCGAGGTTTTTTTGTACAATTTGTCCTTCTAGCCCTCATCACGGTGGCCTGATGGTTGGTGCTGAGGTATGATCAGAGGCAAGGCTGTTAGCATTTCTCATATCCAATAGGTTTGGTGATACAGAGAGCCAGAGGCAGGGCATTGATAGTCAGTGGTTTGGCGTGTTTTTGGTCCACTGTCATGGCCCTATCCCCTTATGTTCTCAATTTTACTCTGTCAGCGGAAGGGCTGCGAGCAGAGATGACAGGAGGGGAATAGGCTAGCTTGTTGGCTGGCCCTTAGGGCCGGACCTTAGCGGTGACTTCCCCGGTATCGCATTCGGTGGTCGCGGAGCACCTTTGTTGCACTGTCACCCGAGTGATTCTGGGTGACATCGAGTGATTTTGCCCACTGGGTGCAGCAAAAACATAGGTTGACCGCCACCATTTTTGAGGACCTATACTCATTAAAACTTTCAGGTTCTGAACCGGCTGTTCAGGTCGAAAGGTACTACAGCTTCTTGTCTGCTCCCAGTTTGAAGCATCAGTGGTGATGGCGGCCTGTAGCCAGATTGATGGGCCATGCAGTGGAGGGTAGCCAACCTGGCCAAGCTGCCTTCGCGCTGTGGTCGGCAAGCTAAGAATTTGCAAGCAGATAGGACCCAGTTTGCATCTGCGGAGTGTATGCCTTAACTGGGGCAAGGCCAAAACACGATGGAAACTATCAGACGGAAAGTTCTCGTGCTGCCCCTGCTGCATGGGCTTGACGACCATCCCCGAAGCACTTCATATTATCACGCTTTGGAGCGGTGAGGTGCACGGGGATGCTCAAGCCGTAATTGTTGAGTGCGATCGTATCATCTTAGCGCTAGTAGAATGTGGCTGCAGGTCCTCCGCTGGTGCTTCAAGTGCCTGGTCTTGTGCTTCAGCTTCAGGTACCGCTCTGTCTCTTTTCGGCTTTCCTTTACCATGATACAGCTGTTCCTGAGACCTCTCTAGCTCATGGGCATCCTCTATGTCCTGCTAACATTTTCTTTATTTCACTTTTCCGTATCCCAGCTTATGCCTCCTGGCATCTCCTCCCATTGGCTGCTTGCGTTCCGCTTCTGACATCATGACCACATGCGGGCAGTCTGTGCTTGAATTTCTTGCTGTTAGATGTATTTTGTGCGCTGGCTTGCATGCAATGCTGTGTATTATCGCCACACGACTCGCCAGTTCCCAGACTTGCCATTGGTGCAGAAGTCTCTGGCATATACGTGCCTGTCCGACAATCATAAGGCCCTGTTTGCATCGCAGTCTGGTTTTAGAGTCATCTCAGCGTTGTTGTCAGCAGCACATCTTAAGAATTTCACTCCTTCGCTGTAGCAGTACCAGACATGTCACAGTGAGCAGTTGTGTTGCAACTTGGACCCAGGATGAACGGTTCTTTTGAGGAATGAGCTTGCTGCCAAGTTGCAGATCATCTGTAATGAGTAACCCACTCCGGTCCCTACAGCTGCTTATGACATGTCTTCATCATTAGTGAACTAGTATTCATAGGGGAGCGCGCTGGCAGCAGCAGATTAACAGCAGCCGGGCAGCATCTTGTTCAGTTTGCATGTGCTTCCAAAGCAGAGGGCTCATTACCTCTGTCCAAACTATCCTGCGTACATTCCACATCCTACTCTATGATTTCTCTTTTCCTGGATGGTGCAATCAATACCAACTGTCTATAAGGGGAAGCCCACATGGAGGGATAGGACTGGCGTTTTGCTCACACCAGTAAGGCATCATGCCCTGCTTTACTTAAGGGCCAGCCCTAGAGAAGCGTAGCGCATTATTGGTGAAGTCCTTAAAGCAACCAACCAGTTTGGTGTTGAGTATTGAAGTGGGCAAACTGCCTGTTAGAAAGTCATAGATCGTAACTGTGGTGGCACAGGGAGTTGCAGACTCTATTTCATTTAGGACATGTTTGGTCCAGTGCAATGGCCCTTCGTATCACCTCTTGATATGAACTCCTTATTATCAGGAATGACTGGGATGGAGATAACAGGAGGGGACTTGAGGGTCATGTGGTGTATGATAGGTGCCTTTAGCTAGCCTCAAGGCTTGGTGGCGTGTGCGGAGGCTTGAGCTGGCAAGGCAAGGCTTTTAGGGGAAATCATATGTAAGTAGCAGGTTTGGGGTTGTACAGAAAGCCATCTGACTGGGCATGTCAGTTGTGCTGCTTCCTTGAGACCGTTGGGGAGTACGTCGGAGGTACGTGGAGGTGGCAAGGCTGGTATCGGTTATGCCTTCTTTAGCACAGTGTTCCCTTTATCAAGGTCCGGTTGGAGGACATAGGCGCCCAGTTCCCTTGCATTAGAAAGAGAGAGATCTGCGCAGGGAGACGGTATATTGTTCTCTAGCGTGGGGTTGTGGGAAGGATTCCTTGGCGTAAAGGTTACACAGAGCCCTTACCTTTTGTAGGATGTGATCCACAGGTGGGTGGGCTTCCGCCCACCGCCCGCGTTAGCTTGCTGCTCGTCGGGAGTATCTTGGTGCTTTCTTGCACTCTTGTGCCCGCTTGGCTCTGTAGATAACATGTAAGGCACGCATGGCATCGAGATTCAGGTCGACCAGGCATTGTTTGAGGCTGAAGCCGCGCACTCCCAGGTCTTCAAGGAGCGATGCTGTCCTATCCACCTTGCATGACTCATGTATTAATGGCTCCTCTTATATGTTGTGATGATGCACATACACTTGCGTTTAGGGCAGCCCGAGGCCATATGATGTCCACCGCGCAATTGCCCGCAGAGCAGGTATCTGCTGTCCGTTACGTGTCTGCGTTTGTTCAGGAGATTCCAATGGTGGTGGGCCGCTTTAGAGGGATCCATAGTTCCGTACAAGCTTGCTTCCAGCAACCGGCCAGGGGAAAACTACGGAAGGATAGTATAAGAAAGTATAATTGATGTCAAAGGAAGGGTGGGCTGCAATTAGAACTATGAAGTGGATCCAGCATGAATGTGTATTGCTCCATAGTTCACTGTAAATGGGCTGCATCCCCTTTCCTCCTCCTTACGCCCCTGCTTCCACTCCTGATATCTCCTTCTCAGCCATCTTCCCTGCTCAGCCTATTCCCTCAGACTCCCCCCCCCCACTCCTCCCTCCCGGCACCCTCCTCCCAGTCTGCCGTTCCTCACCCTCCCAATCCACCCTTCCCCCTCCCCGCTCCTGCCTGCCCTCCTCACGTTCCCCTATTCCCCCCCGCCCCTCCTCCTCCCCCCGCCCCCTTCATTTGCCCTGGGTTCCCCACCCACTTTCCGTCCCTCCCTCCTCAAGCTCAGGTATCGCATCTCTTCTATATCCATCCATACATGTTCCATCCTCCTATCAGGGATCACAGTGTCCATGAAGGTCTGGAGTATGTTTCCCTGTGGAACAGTTCCTTCCTGCTTTCAAGGGAAATGGAACAACTGGTACAACGATTGATGAAGAGAGGCAATAACAAGATGACGAGGGACAGCAAGAGAGGCCTTGTGGGAGGAGGGTGGGACAGCAGCAGCAGCAGCAGCAACAGCAACAATGGGCAGCAACAAACGGCTGGGCAGAGGTCAAAACTGTAGATGGGGTAGATGGTCGAGGGTGTGCAAGCAGGAAGGCGTTCGTTGCGCCGGGGTATAGAACGATATCAAATCACGTTGTGAGAGGGTGATAGCTAGTGTGAGAGCAATTCTGATATAGTAGGTGTGGTGGTACAGAGAGCTGCAGGCACTGCACAGTCAGTGGTTTGGGATATGTTCTCGTCATTGCAAGGGCCCTATCTCCTCGTGACCTCATCTGCCTCCTGTCAAATTGGCAGGGCTTTTTAAAGAGGGCACGAGGGGGATAGGCTACCTTGGTGGTCACCGTCCTTGGAGCTTGGTGGATGGTGCTCAGTTTTGAACGGAAGCAAAGCTGTCAGAGTATGTTACATGTAGATTTTGAAGCACAGGTAGAGATCCATAGGCACTGCATAGGCAGTAGTTTGTGGGATATGTTTGAGTCATCGCAATGGCCCTATCCCCTCGCGTTCTTCTCTAGAATGTTTGGCCACAATGGCTGGGACCAGAGAGGTCACGAGAGGATAGGCTAGCTTGTTGAGTAAGTCCTTGAAGCTACCAAACACTGGGGGTTGGTGCCCAGATCTGAACGGAGCAAGCCTGTTAGAGTGAGTCTAATATGGAAGGTTCGAGGGCACAGGTATGTAGAAAGCCATAGGCACTGCACAGTCGGTGGTTTGGTATATGTTTGGGTCATTGCAATGGACCTATCCCCTCGTATCTCATCGGCCCCATGTGAGAATGGCTGGGACCAGCGAGAGCACGAGGGGAAACAAGCAACAAAAAAAAAACATAAGATGTGGCTGCACCAAGGCAGCGGCCACACCTTGAATATGCTAGCTTGTTGGGTAAGTCCTTCAAGCAAGGGGGTCTGGTGTTGAATTCTGAAGGGGACAAGCGGCTAGAGGATGTCTAGGGAAGCAGGTTTGGGAGCACATGTTGAGAGCCATAGGCACTGCACAATCAGTGGTTAAGATCTGTTCGGGTCATTGCAACGGCCCTGTGCCCTTGCTTGGACTGGTGGAGTCATACTCTGGGGTAGGTGGTCGTCACTAAGTAGGCCTACTTCCTTAATTGTACGCCACAAATGGTGTGTGCGTAGATGTAAACATGTGCCCTTGCCCTGGTCTCATCTTGGACCTTGTCAGAATGGGCGGGACCAGAGAATGCACAAGGGGGATAGGTTAGCTCGCTGGGAAAGTTCTTGGAGCAACCAACCACTGGGGTTTAATGTTGAGCTTTGAAAGGAGGCAAGCCTGTTAGACAGAGTAAGTCTAATATAGCAGATTTGGGGGCACAGATAGCCACAGGCAGTGGTTGTGATTCATTTGGTCCACTGGAGTCAATGGCCCTATCCTCCCTTGTTGATCTGTCTTTCCAGTCAGGATAGAATGGCTGGGACAGAGTAAACAAGAGGGGACTGAAGGTTATATCCTACAAATAGTCCTTCTAGCCCTTAAGGTGCCTAGGCTGGTGGTTGGTGCTGAGGTTTGAACAGAGGCAAGCCTGTTAGCACTGTTCATTCCCCATATCTAGCAGGCTTGGCGGTGACACAGAGAGCCACAGGCAGGGCACATCCAGTGGGTTGGCGTATGTTTGGTCCACTGCAATGGCCCTATGATCCGCTCGTGTTCTCGGTCTGACTCTGTTAGCAGCAAGGCTGCGAGCAGAGATGGCACGAAGGGAATAGGCTAGGTTGCTGGTGAAGTCCTCGGAGCACCCACCACCGGTTTAAGGTGTTGATTTATGAAGTGGACAAAGCTGTTAGTAGGTCATGTATAGTAGGTGTGGTGGTACAGGGAGTTGCAGGCACTACTGACGCTCCAGTAGTCAGGGGTTTAGTTGTGATGTTGTTAACATGTTGACACCTACGCTCACTCTACATTGAGTGGCGTACAATTAAGGAAGTAGGCCTACTGAGTGAGGTCTCCCCCCTCCAGAGCATGACCCCAAATGGTCCAACTCATGCACAACAAACCACCTCCAACCCAACCACCTGACTCTTCAACGCTACACCATATCCTCCAGTGTCACCCATGCTAGCCTGCTAGCAGGGAACACTTTCCATACCTTCCAAAAGGGTGCCAGCTTACTCCCTTAAAGTGCACGATGTATGGGTGCTGCTCCTAATATATGCCATAACAAGTGTGCTCTGATGCGGGGACATCCCCCACAGACCACCATTCAGATATGTGCAGTGTAGTATGACCAGCGATGCAATATCGTGTTCAGCTGATGCGGGGACAACCCTCGCAGACCATCAGCACATCTTGATGCTAGCACAGGGAAAACACATGTGCTGATCTAAAACCCCACTAAATTCCACCAGGAACCGTCTACACACAGATCTCTATATGTGGGGATGCACTGCATGCACACTTCCATGTCCTCCCTCTGCCTGAAACATGTGCACTATTGTGTATTATGTGCAGGACATTTTATACCCTTTCCTGATCGGGTTTGCCCACCCTGGGCCAGGGCGAATGTCTTTGGTAGAGCAGCACATTCTGCCTAACTGCTGGTCTGCTGGTATGGGCTTCCAGCTCAGCCCAATGCTGCAATATACTGTCACATCCTAAACTCTTCCACTGCTCCAACTCTCATCTTCGCTGCTATCATTATGTTGCTTGAATCTGCTGACTCTGCTGCTTTGTTGTTCCCACCAGACGGTATGCCACACCGCTACGAGCTGAGCTCCTGGTGCCATTTACTGCTGACATGGCTTGTGCTGGTACTCCAGCACCTGCCAATGCTCTACACTTCTTCTGCTTGGCCTCTTGCCACTGGACTGGCTCGGGAACTGGACACATAACTCCACGGGAAAGGCTAATTTTCGTTTTCTGCCAGTTTTGGCAGACTTTTTCCCACTTTTCCGTGGCTCTTGAAAAGTGGCATTTTTCCATTGATAGACTTTCCACGAAAACGAAGATTTCCAAGGGTTCTTCCCTTTCCTCTACGCTACCGCACAGAAAGACCCACTTTCCCATCACTGAAAGCCACAATATTTTCAGTGTAAGAATAGGTTGGGGGTGGAAAGGCGGAAAGAAAGAAACCTCGGAAGATGGGCAGGGCTGTCTCTCAGGTTGGGGGTGGAAAGGCGGAAAGAAAGAAAACTCGGAAAATGGGCAGGGCTGTCTCTGAGGTTGGGGGTGGAAAGGCGGAAAGAAAGAAAGCTCGGAAAATGGGCAGGGCTGTCTCTCAGGTTGGGGGTGGAAAGGCGGAAAGAAAGAAAGCTCGGAAAATGGGCTGAGCTGTCTCTTAGGTTGGGGGTGGAAAGGCGAAAGAAAGGAAGCTCGGAAAATGGGCATGGTTGTCTGTCAGCTTGGGGGTGGAAAGGCGGAAAGAAAGAAAGCTCGGAAAATGGGATGCCGGGGTTGTCTCTGAGCTTGAAGTTTTCCACGTAGCCTTGGGGAAAGAAAAGGAAGATAAGCCTTTACCATGTCATTTTGTCCGGGCAACCAACGCTCTGACCCCAGATGCCCCAAACTTTAACGCCCACCAAGGCCCGATGTCATTAGCTCGCTCCCCAGGCCTTGAGGAGCGGAGAGTACTGTGTGTCACATTTCTTCTGCTTGGCCTCTTGCCACTGGACTGGCTCGGGCCACCGACGCTCTGACCCCAGATGCCCCGAACTTTAACGCCCACCAAGGCCCATGTCATTAGCATGCTCCCCAGCCATTGAAGCAAGGAGAATTATATGTGTCCCCATGCCTGCGGTCCGTAGCGGTTCCACAAAAGCTTGCAGAGGCGGCTTAGAGTTAGGGTAGGCGATGAAGGGCTGCGATGTCTGCTCGCCGACCCCAAAATGTTTGAGGAAGGTAGAGGCTGATATTGTGCATCATCGTACGCACATGAAGTCAACTGCACCTATCGAGGCGTCCACTTCCGTTTCGGCCCGCGATGCGGCGCAGGTGCAGACATGCGCTAACGAGATGTCATATGTGCTAGAGTTTAATGCCTTCTAGAGGGTGTAGTTGTGATGTGTTCCGTCCTGTGCAATGGCCCTAAGTATGCCCTCTTGGAACTCTTCCCTGTCAGGAATGGCTGGGATGAGTGGACTCGAGGGGACTTGGGATTAAAGTGTATGATACCCCCTTTCTCTCTCTAGCCCTTATGGTCCGGTGGTTGGTGCTAAGCTTGAGTGGAGGCGAGGCGAGGCTATTAGGGGTAACTCATATGTAAGTAGCAGGTTTGGGGTTTGTACATATAGCCATCTGCCCAAGCCTGTTAGTTGTTGTGCCTCCTTGAGATCGTTGGCCATTTCCCCTAATTTCCTCCCTCCTCCCCTCTCTCCCCCCTCCTCCCCCGCCCGGCCCTCCTTCCTCCTGCATCCCCTCTACTCATCCTTGCCCCCATCTGCTCTGCCCCTCCCCCTCCCCCTCTTTCCCTCCCTCCTCACGGCTCCAATATCACATCTCTCCTGTAGCCATCTATTCAAATTATCATCATCCCCTCCCCACCATGAAAGTCTGGAGTGTGTTTCCCTGTGCAACAGTCCATTCCTGCTGTCGAAGGAAATGGAACAACTGGTACAACAAATGATGAAGAGGGGCAGTAAGGGAGGGTTGGGAGAGGGTAGCAGCAGCACTAGCAGGGAAGGCGAGCGGCAGTGGGCAGCAACAGAAGTCAGCACAGCGGTCAAGACTGTAGATGGTACACAGGTGGGTCATGTCCTGGCGTAGGTTTTCAGAGTTGTGGTGCAGGATGGTACACTAGGCTTCTGAAAATGTATGGATTGATGACTTTTTTGGCTTTTGGGCGTTTGGGGGGTTCCGTTGATGGTTTAGGAGCTGTGGATTGAGTCGCTTAGGGCTCTATTTCTGGTTTTTACTGATCATGTGGTTGGTGGAATGTTGAGGCTTAGGACTTATCCTATAAGAGAAATGAGAAGTATGTACAGCAAGTATGAGCGGCGGGCACTAGAGGGGTCATATGTACTGCCGGTCTTGCAGTAAACGTCATGAGATAGGGTTCTGGGTTTTGGGGCCCTAGTTTTTAGGGAGTGTGTTCTCCATGCCTGCTACCAGCACCTGGTTCTGTGATTGTTAACAGTCGGAAGTGTTGTAAGCAGTTTGATGCTTGCATTACATAACGAACCTTGCAATGCAGAAAGAAGTTCCATCCGGCTTGCACCGGGTTCACTGCAGCAACTGGGCCTCGTCAGGCCTCCTCGTGGTAAGGCCTCCCCTGCCAGATGCCAGCCTGTGTCCCTGATCTGATCTTCAGCACGTGCCCGTGGGGTGGCCTGCATGCTAAGGGGCAACCTGTCCCACAGCATGCCTTGCTGTGGTCTATCTACCACTAGCTGCACCACATATAGTAGATAGGCCAGTACAAAAACCTGGGATGCGTCTGTAATGAAGGGGCTCATAGGAAAGTTGCTGTTAGAGGAACCAGATGGCCATGAGTCGCCGACTCAGTCGTGTATGTAGGGCTTGGGGCTTGAGTGATTGCAGTGTGACATCCTTGACTTGTTCACCAGATCCCTGTATAAGGATTAGGTGACGGATCAATGATGCTTCATTCAACCCTTACAACTAAGGAGCTGCTTAGGAGCTGCAAGCATCAGCAGTTGCCTGTTCCCTAACTTCCGTAGGCTGGGACTGTGAAGGAGGCTATGCTTATGCTTCAGTGACTAGCCTATTGTAGTTCTTCTTCTTCTGCCCCCCCCCCCCGGAGCCATGCAACACCCAAGCATGTCTCTGTCCAACCATTTTTAGTGGGGTGGGGTGAGTAATGTTAAGATACGTAGCCAGAGGGCTGCGAACTTGTAGTATAGTTGAGACAAGCAGAACACAGGGAATATCGTACATTGCTTAATCTGGCAGGAGTTGGGCCTGGCAGGAGTTGGGTGATATGTCTGGTCCGCTGCCCTGTCCCTCTTGTCTCAACCATCACTTTAAATGAGCAGGACCGGAGAGAGCAATCTATCCACGCGAGGAGATCGTGTGTCGTTCTCTAGCGTGGGATTGTGGGAATAATTCCTTGATTGGTGTAAGGATCACGGGTCACCCCTACCATTTTTTAGGATGTGAACTTCCGCCCACCTTCTTGTATAATGAGCAGATCGAGCCCAATGTTTAAGGTTTAGAGGCATCCTTTGTCAGTTCAACACCTGCATGAGGTTTAGCCGCTCAAGGATGTCTCATAAATATGACTCTTAGACCAGAGTAGTTTTCGACAGCAGCGGATTGATCGGGGGTTATGGGACTTGGTTAGGGGCATCATCTAACTTCCTGCTGAGCCTCCATATCTGGATTAGCAGCTCAAGCATGCTTCATACTTCTGCTACAGCTAATAGGTCGTAGCAGCAGAACGAGCCTAGGGTTGAGGGTTTAAAAGCACCCAAGTAGGTGTAATCAACAACAGTGTCAGTTTGGGGTTAGTTTAGAAGGAGAGGGGGTGGAAATTATTTACAGGGTAGGCTTATGCCTTCTGGGTCTCTGGGGTTAAAGGCTCCTGGTCCGTGCATTGATAGTGCCGTGAACGACAGGGGAGCTTACCCAATGATGTAGAGTTACAGATAAGTGAGAGGATCAGTATGTATGAGAGCAGGTATGAGCTGCCCGCACTAGGGTATTTTAGAATCAGCAGATCGTCCAACAGTCATTGGTTAATGGTTGGGGTCTAGCATCCCCTAGATCCTGAGACTTATGTTTCCATGCCTGCTAACAGCACATGATGGTTGAGTGTGCAAAGTAGCTTGTTGCAAGCAATCCAACAAGTAGTCGCTTAACTTGTGCAGAAGGAGACTTGGCTCTGCGGGTTTTAATGATGCCATGCCCAGTGACATACTCAACTTGGTCGCTAATGCATCCTTAGATGACGTCACTGGTCATGGTGTGTGCAAGGATGACTGAGGTAGCTTAGTAGCATGGCTTCTGACAATCTGCCAAGGCTCATGCAGAGAAGTAAGGGAGGCTTCAAGGGTGGCTGGTAGGTTATGACTAAGAGGAGCAGCTGGATAGGGAGAGCTAGGGAGTACAGGCAGGCAAGCCGTACGCTAGTGCAGTGTTGCAACGGTGAGTAAGGAAAGGAGAGGCATTGTGTAGCAGCTCGTGTAGGGCATAGCATTGGCGCCCAGTACTGGCAATTGTCTTCTGCAAAGCAGCAGGGCGTAGTACAGCAGCAATAAATTCCCAGAGCAGCAGGAAGAGTCTAGGGGTTAACAATTAGAAACGAGCTTCAGGATTGCCAGATCAAGCCTTAAAACATTTATGAGACCCTATTTCTACTGATTTATGTTTAAAGATGCTAGGGAGGTACCTACATGCTCAATATGCCTCAATGTATGATTTCTACTGCTTTTATTGGATTATACATGTGTCTCACGGCTCTGTTTGTAAATACATGAGCATTGGGTTGATATCACAATGCCTGCAAAATAAAGATAATGCATCTTTCTGCAGCTGACTGGAGGAGCGAAGCAGCATCTGTTCAAGAAGCATATAGTGAGATGATAATTATTTCCCCAAAGCAAAGAACCTTAGACCCTGCCCTGCAGTGGGGGCGATTGAACTAGGCTTAACCATAATGATCTTCCTCTGCAGTTCATGTTGTGCCAATCATGGTTTTGTTAGAGGTATAGCACTCACCAGCCTTAGTATATGTCTAGAGGCTCACAGGGGCCCAAAAATGAGGTATTCTTTGGTCCAAGGCGGCGCCTTCACGCAGCATCTGGTGACTGAGCCGGTCACTTATCCTTGCGTCCATGCTGATCAACCGTACAGATGAAGGTGTAAACAGATGGATCACATATATATGTTTGGGTAAAGAATGAGCAAAGCACTTGTGCTCAAGCCGGCCGGAAGAAGTCTCTGAGATAAAAAGGCTTGTCTGTGGGCACTGACCGGAAGTACAAGCGAGGGAATGAAGGGGGCCGCAACTGACATGGGGATGGGTTGCTGGTTGCTGGTCCTTGTGTGTGACATCCTCATCTCACTGCCCCTCCAACACGGGTGGTGGAAGGGTTCACACCCAAGCACTTCCCCCACATCCATGTCAGCATTCTAGATATTACTGAGTCTAGTCAAACATTGGCCGGGAGGGATAGATGCACCAAATTGGGTTCGACACTAACATAACTGACGCTTGTTGTAGTCTTCATGGATGCATAGGTGGCTTTTCAGGAATATGGGGGGCACGGGAAAGTGTTTATGGGTTCAGCTTCACCCCATGGAACTGCTTCTTCTTTCACAAAAGCTAGGAGGACAAGTATTTCCCCCCGAGCCATTACGCTTTTGGCCGTGTGCATATGCACAGTAGGGAATTGTCTGTGAAGCTCAGAATGGTAGATGGCGAGAGAAGCTGTCAAGCAGCAACTGCGTGAAGATGGGGTCTGCCTACTGTGTGCATGCCGTTTAGAGAGCGATAGGATCAGGACACATCGAACAGCATTCCAGCAAATTGGCCAATGTTTACTGATAGGTAGTGTTGCATGCTGACAGATATAAGGAGTAGTTGATAAGCGAACTTCAGGATCACCTATCATGTTTGAGCAAGCTATTTTAAGAGGGGACTAAGCAACCCTAGTGCAAGCATTGGCAGGTTGCACCTGGGGATTCTGGTTCATGGGGATCCTTGCCCAAGGTGATGAGGCTCCATATGATGATGATCATACCAAAGATGCCTCACATGACCCTTACAACTAAGTAGGTGCTAGAAGGAGCAGAAGCAGCCTATGGTTGAGGGTTCAGTGATCTTTTATCTGCTCTATGTGCCTCGTGCCAGGCGTGATCCTCATACGGAGAATCCTCATCTGGGGCACATGAAGGAGATGAAAGATGCCATAGACCCTGTGTTGGCAGCACCAGGGAGGGCCCAAGGCTGAGTTTTGCTCTCAAGTTTGTAGCATGTCGATCCCAGGATATGCAAACTTACAGTGGAACCTCACTATAAGGCTTACAGTCATAGCAGCACAGGGAGCACTGACAGAGGAGATACCTATGATGTATGCTAACCGGCCCGATTGTGCTAAGCTGGACGGGGACCCAATCCCTCTGAGAAGAAGTAGTGCAAATGTGTGTTCAGGATGAGGAAGTCTCTGAATGGTGCCCCCAGGTGGAGGTACCCGCAGTCTTCTTTAGCACAATGATAATGTACTCAGGAAGATGCTCTTCCGGCATGGGTCTTTCCTTGAGATTATGCACATGGGTAACTAAATTTTGTGATGCATTCTTCTTCTTCCTCTTGTAGCAATGTATTGCCCCGAATTTTTGAGGGGCTTATGAAACACACCGACGGAAAGTTACGACAATACAGGGACCGCATCTGACAGCGTGTTAGCGCTAGGGCATTGGCGGTGACTCCACGCGACAGCGTTAGTTCAGACAGCCAGGGCAGGATATAAGCACATTCAGCAGGCAGCGCGCAAAAACGCCGTACGCTACTGGAGCGTCCTGGACACAAGGTTGTAAGATGCCGTTAGACGTACGTCATCTTGGCACCCGATGCGGTGTCACTCCGCACCGGCCCCTCCTTCAAAGCTTGCGCATTCGCTTTCAGCCTCAATCAACCACAATAACACAAAAGCGTGAATTACATGTGCTTCTCAGCCTATGGTATCCACATGCGAGGCTTCGCTTCAGACACTCACCTGCAACATCATCCGAACTGCACGGTTGCAATGGCAAGCTGCAGCAGCAGCCCCATCACCAGCTCGCGCTCGCCATTATCAGCTTAATGAGGGTGAAAGCTTCAGTACATCAGAGCAAGAGCGGCTTGCAAATATGTTACCCAGTGCCTCCGATGCAGCGCACATCCATGAGCAGAAGCATCAGCAGATTAGCAGCAGTTGCCAGCTATGAAATGACAATCAACAGTGCGCTGCTGATGGGAGGAGAGTAAATTCGGGGCACTCACATTGCGCCCCTAGGCATGTGGTTGTATTGGTAGATGGTCTACCACGCCAGGGACCGCGATGCATTTCACCGGCGGTGAAAAAGCTAAACTTGGCACATATGTTTGTGAGCTTGTTTACAATGATTCCAGCAGCTATCACAGCGCTCTTAGTTGCTTTGGACACCCCATCTTATATAGTAATAATGTGTTCTACGCCGCGCATTAACCCCGGCTTGCCTTGGCCTCGATATTGCCTGGCATGAGCTGCAGATTGCAGCACGGCGTTGCGTGCCTGGCATGAAGAAAGTTTTGCCAAGAAGACACCCTTGCTTGCGACCCGCGCATATTGAGGGCGTCTTAGGACTTAGTCCGGCGTCTTAAGCTGAATAGCGTGCTGTTTGCGTGCTGTTCCTGGCCTTTCAGGTAGGGCATCTGTGGGTCCCGATGCGGTCCCTCTACCTCAATAATCAGCACAAATGCTGTGCCTCCTGGCCTTAACAAGCTTCTAGAATTATGTCTGTAGAATCGATGCTTGAAAAGGGCAGTACTCGTGATCTGGAGGCTAGACAGCAAGGTCCTGTATACCTGCCAATGCTTGTTGCAGTTTCTGTTTCTCTAGACAAACATGCAGCGCCCCAAGCTTGTCGAGGGAGCTTATTAGATGCATATGAGGCTATAGGAAGCCAGCTGTCAGTGCAATACCTGAGGTACAGTCCTTTGGCAAGGTGGTGCTTTACCTGAGCAGCATGCAACAGCGGAGCCTTGCCCGAGCTTTAAAGCAGGACTGACAAATCCCAGCGAGTTGTTGCGTACACATATACCGCTCGGAGGTTTTAGAGGCAAACTATAATGGCTGTCAAGGCCATTTTATGTGAAGTGCTCCTCGCTAAGCGGGGTTGCACTCAACGATATTTGTGTCACCGGCCAAATTTCCTGATGATGGTTCGTGACTTGATGCAACGTTGTTTAAGAACGCAGCGGAAGCGTGTAATGTTTCATTGCAGCTTCCGGTGCGTTCTTAGGCAAGTCCATTGTAAAACTTGATGTTCGTGGGTTGGAGTCTGTGGCTCATAAACACATTGTGCATTGTAGCAGGTTACTTTTACACAGTCTTAGACCTTGCTGCCCTCAGTCGAGTTATCGCAGCAACATTGATGGACAGAATAGTTTGTAGACTGAATGTTCAGGGCCAAAAAAGGGCCTACAACTGACTGGAAAGTGGAGCAGTGGTCGAGGTTTCTTGGTTGGGAGCTTTGGAAGACTTTCCAATAGGGTGGATGAGAATATCCACAGGGAAACACTTCATTTCTACAATCCGTGGTAGCTGGAGACCAATACAGTCTCTGTGAGACATAGCAAAGTGTCTCGCTGGATGTGTCATTTGCAGTGAGATACACAGCATAGGATCTTTCCAATAAGACAGTGGGCACTGATTGTAGTGAACAAGCCTACTGTATTGATCGGCTGTTTGATTGGCAGAGAGAGAGAGAAAAAGATCTATGCATGGAGGCTCGTGAGGCATCCCCGCTCCCGCGTGGGGTTGAGGTAAATGTGCCGTTCCAGATGATTTGGCGCTGAACACTTACCATTCGTGCTGGGGGGCACTGTGGCCACTAATCCCAGTCACGGCTTGCTAGCAGCGGCCCGTAACACAACAGCCCCTGTCTTTGGCATACATATCCTGCCTGCCTGGTCCGATGCAAACAGAACTGCCTACCTTGCATGGCTAAAACACTTCCCAGAAAACTGCATGCATCTCCTACAAATACCCCGAAAACACTTCAGGTTCCAGAAACCCACAACTTGGGAACGGGGCGACATGTATGCAGGAAACCCTAGATGGGACGTAAATATCATTGTCACAGGCAACGCAAAGGGTTTTGAGGCCCACCTCCCTTACTGGGAGAGCGGCTACATGACCAGGTTTCTGCAAACGCTGCAGGATGCCATTAATCAGTCCCTGCCGGACGACAAAGAGATACAAGACATCAGCATGTACTACAACCCCCCAAGCAGCAATGCCCCGCCCAGCACATCTCATCAGCCAACATTGCTGACGCCAAAACAGCTCAGCAAAATGGGTTACCCCAAACAAACAAACGGCTCTGAGTCCCTCCGGGACGATTCAGCCACCAGTCAAGACCCTCCAGCCATGGTTGACGCCAGCACTACACTGGATGACCTGGAAACGCAATTAGCCACTGCCCTACCAACAGCCCCACCCCTCCGGTACAATTGGAAAAACTATGCCTACACAGATGGTAGCTACAAGCAAACAAGCCACAAAACATCACCAATGGATGCAGAGTGTGATACCCCAGGCATAGGGGCAGGAGTGTACTTCCCCCCACAAGCAGCCAATGAGGACGATGAACGTGGGGTTCCAATTGTCCCTGCAGGCGACAGCCATCCCCAGAACACCATAAACAGAGCAGAACTGGTTGGTATCCTTGCTGCGCTGAGGCATGGAGCCCACATGATAGCCACCGACAGCCTCAGCTCAATGTACCAAATCAAAAAGATGCTGAGACGCCCACAAGATCTCCTAAATCACCAGCACTGTGAGCTAATTAAAGAGATAGTAACCGAGATCGTCAACAGGGGACTGAGGACAACCCTTCACAAGGTCAAGGGCCATGCTTCAATTATCGGTAATGAAAGAGCGGACGCAATCGCTAAGGCGGCTGCGACAGGGGACACCTCCGACTATGAGGAATGTGAGAAGTACGAGAGTCCTAGTAACAACAGGTTGACCCAATATTGGCCGCACAAGACCCAATGGAACAATCGTTGGTCACGGACCAATAATGGGCAGCGCACGTTAATTGACCGTTTCAAGCGGGTGAACCCTTTGACAGACCTTCACGACTCGGTACGTCATTACTGCCACCAAAAGAGTCGCTTTGGGATGGCAAACAGAGCTACCTGTTATTTCGAGGCTTTTAAAAGGATTGAGGAAAGACTGGACCTGCCTGCTAGCAACGAGTACATGACCTCGGGAAAAATCAAGTATGCAGAACGTAACACCGCTTTGCGCTACCGGTACGGGACCATGTGGACAAGGAAAATGGCCTATAGGTGTGGACATGCACCTAGTAGCAAATGTCTCCTGTGCGGTGACGAGGATGGCGGACACCACACAGCCTCATGATGCCCAGCTTTGAAAAGAATGTACATCAACAGGCATAACAAGGTCGGCCGACTAATCATGACAAGAGTGTTAAGGGGACGCAAAGGAGCATTTGTCATTCAAATGGACCTTGGATCAACTGAAAACTGTGCAGAAGACGGCATCATGGCCCACCAGTCTAGAAACATCCCGTGGGAGCTCCTTCCAAGGGGACTAAAGGAGGCAGTGCAACAAGCACAAGGCACCACCGACAAGCGCCCTGATGGTATGCTATACAAACCCAAGAATGGAAACAACCCAGCAGAGTACTGGATAATAGAGGTCAAGATCTGCAGGGATTCAGACCCAACAGGCCAGCAAAGCAAAGCTGATTATCAACACCAAGTACTCATTGACAAAATCAAAGACATAGACCCCACTGCCAAAGTATGGTACTATCCCTTGCTTGTCGGAGTTGCAGGCACCATATACAACAGTACCACCATGAATCTTCAAGCCCTCGGTATCAAAGGGCAAGCTCTAAAGCAATGCATTTCAGAAGTACATACTGCAGCAGTTAAGTCCTTACACAGCATATACACAACAAAAAGAAAACTGGAAAAGCCCAAAGAGCCTCAATGGCACAGGAGGAACTACAAGAAAGTAAGCTAACAAAGGCGGGTGGGCGGAAGCCCACCCACGGATATAACTATCCTATGGTAGGCTGGCCCAGTGTAATACTTACACCAATGGGCCCCTCCCTTAATCTTACGCGGGAGGGCACCTCACGCCCCTCCTTGCGTAGCTCTCTCTCTCTCTCTCTCTCTCTCTCTCTCTCTCCCAGTCACGGCTTGCTGCGGTATCTGCGCCTGCCAACTTCAAGCTGAATGCTGTCGCTGCCTGGCTGACATTGCTGCGGATCCCACCAGCTAGCTGGCGAATCTGCTGCTGCTCGACGCCGACACTCTTGTGATCCGGAGCATCAAGGCATTCCTCCGGTAACTTGGAGTCCATAGTATGAGCTGCAAGCGCTGATTCTCCGCTCTCATGTCAGAGTTCAGTCGTGTGCCGTGCCACACTCGCCATCAATATGGCAAGGCCCACCAAACCCAGTGAAACTCTGGGTGGACGCGTCACTCCTACCACAAGTGGTGTTTATCAGCCGGAGTACCAGCAAATCAGCAGCAGTTGAAAGCTACTTATGAAATGATACTAGATAATGCGCTGCTGATGGGAGGAGAATACATTCGGGGCACTCACAATGCCCCCTTGGGGCATGTGACTGTATGTATGTCCTGCATCCGTCCGCGATGTGGTTGTGGTGTCTGCCTTACAAGTAGTCTGGATCATTCATTTTAGGTGGACCAAGAATGTTAGAGCCACTTGGAGGTCCTGGGGTGGCCAATGCTGCCTGCATTGTCAGAGTTCATGGTATTGCAGTACCAGGTGCTACTGAGTGCTGGGCAGTGCTTACTGGGGATTTAGGGTATAGCCTTAGCGGGTAGGTTTAAGGTCTGAGTAGTGCTGTCCTATTGAGGGTGATGCCATTGTCTGGGTTGCTGATATGATGTTGATTAACTCCATAGCCGTGGGGCACCACCCAGACAGAGTCACCTCCCTGGTCAAGGAACTGCCTGCAACTAAAGAGTGAGTGAACCTTAAACAACACTGACTGCATTTGACTTGATCCTGGTTCTACTGCACAGCTTGAAAGGTAGGATTAATCTGCAGTGCCTTTTTATGTTTAACTCCAGGCACAGCAGAAACCCTAGGTGGCTGTCATTTGCACCATAGACTGAGACCAGAAGCAACCTGTGGGGTCTTCATTGGTGCTTGTGTGTATGAAGGGGATGCATCATGGCATACTAGATATTGATGACTCTAGTCAACGTTGGATATATTGGCAAAGTTGGGCTAAACCCTAACGGAGGGGGCGCTGTTGTAGTCCTTATGGATACATACGTGGCTTTCAGGAGAGTGTTCATGGGTTCAGGTGCACCCCATGGAACTGCCTGCGGTTTTCTCTTAGCTAGAAGGACAAGTAGTTTCATGAGGGGTACCCCGAGCCATTGTCCGTTCGGCCTTGTGCATATGCACAGTGCAAATTTGTATGTTAAGCTCAGTCAGAGTGGTAGGCGGTAGGAGAAGTGGTGAAGCAGACAATGCGGGAAGATGGGGGCTGCCTACTGCTAGCATTCAGCATGCATGATGCGGTCTAGTGAGCCACCAAACACCGGTAGGATTATGACACAGCAGACATCATTCCATCATGCTGAACCATCTTCAATGATCTGGTGATGGGTCGAGAGTAGCGATTTGTCTACACAGTCTTGCGCATGCGGGGCAGAGGCGGTAAGTTGCTCTAACTTGGAAAAGAGCAATTAAATCTATTGGACGCAGGCAACTGTCAGGCCGCCAATACATCAGCCAACTGTGGCCTTTGTGCAGAAAAGAAACATGCAGGAGGTTGGTGAAGGAAGAACCTGTGCTGCAAAGCTGCCCACATAAGGGCAACTGCTATGGGCAGGACTCCCTGCACCCTGTACCCTGAAGTAAAGCAGCAGGTTGAACCATTGGGTGGATGTTTCACCCATCTTTGCCTCTACCTGAACTTGAACTGCTCCAAGACATGGGTTAGCCTGCAGTTTGGTGTTGCAAGAGTGACAGGTTCTGGAACTACTGGTTGCTAAGCCAGCTCCAAAACATGCCTTCGCATCATGATACTGCAACAGAAAGAACCCAGACAAAGTTCATTGCAAGCATTGGACCGGAGCAGCAGCGACCTGTGGAGTGGTGCTTGTACGCCTGCAGGGGAGCCATTACAGCATACTTGGTCCAGCCAAACATTGGTAGGGGTTAAGTCCCCAAGTTAAGCACTGACATATGGGACAATTGTGTAGTCCATTAATTATGGATACATGCAAGGCTTTTAATTGAAAGCGGCATTTGTGGGTTCAAGGCACCCCATGAATGTGCATGAGTTACTCTGTGCTAGAGGGACACGTACTTTCATGGGGGTACCCCGCGCTACCATCACTTGGGCCTTGTGCATATGCACAGTGCGGACCTGTATGTGAAGCTCAGAGTGGTCGGTAGGAGGTGGAATAGGGTGTGAAGCAGCCACTTTGAAAACAATAGGTAGGGGCTGCCAATTGTTGGCACATCAGTGCTGCTGCCGTTGGTACTGTTGCTTCTGCCATTGCGTGTGCTGCTGCTGGTGCTGCTGCTGCTGCTGGTGCTGCTGTTGCTACTGCAGCTGCTGCTGCCGTCGGTGCTGTTGCTGCTGCTGCTATTGCTGCTGCCGCTGCTGCTGCTATTGCTGTTGCTGCTCCTGATGCTGCTGGTCCTGCTGCTGTTGCTGCCATCGCGTGTGCTTTTGCTACTGGTGCTGTCCCTGCTGTTGCTGCAACTGTTCCTACTGGTGCTGCTGCTACTGTTGTTGCTGCTGTCACATTTGCTGCTGCTGCTGTCGCTCACTGCGACAATCAATAAAATTACTTGCTGGTCCGCTTGATCAGGATCAATTGGGTGTCCCTGGTACAAGGCTCGGTGGGTGACCGGAAGTGCTAGTGACCACCCAAAGAAATACAACATTTTCTTGCTAGATGAGAGTGCGGATGATGAGCACAGATGCACTCAGCACGTATGCTTACACTCCACTCCTGTCTAGAAAAGATACCTTAGAGGAAGTATTGGATGACAATACCTCTATAGGACTTGTCTTGTACTACCTGGGCAATCTGGAGTGTGGTTGTCAGACATGGCATGTATGGATTGGCCCAGCTGGTAACCTCCTCTAGAGCTAGGCTCCCTAGTCCATAGTCCCATCTTGGACAGCATCTCACATTATGCACGGGCAGGTAGCCGGAACCCTAGGCCCCTAAGTAATAGAAAACACAAATGTGCAAGAGAGCGCCAAGAGCCTGGATTCCAAACACGAGAGACAAGGCAAGCCACGGCCAAATGACTCAGGTGTAACCCGCCAGAGGCATTGGCACTAAACCCAGAAAAGGCTAAACACCGACACACAACTACGCATCATAGCAGCAGGCATGCATGCAGGAAGAGTCTAATGGAAGAAAGGAGTATTGGTATCCTTACAGGCAACCCAGTTATACTACTAGTATCTTCCCTCCCCTTGCTCACCCTGGTTAAACCGATCTTTCCCCAGCTCCACCCCAACTCCCCTTCTCACCCCTCTTGTTTCCGCTTCCCATCCCCCCTGCACCACCACCCCCACTCCCGCCCATCCCCTGCTAATCTCCGGCGCATCCTCTGCCCATTCCCCATACTCCCTCTTTTCCTTGCCTCCTCCCCTTGCCCCTTCATGTTCTCCCCTCCGCACATTCTCCCTTTTCTCATCCTCACCTTTTCCCATCCTCAGGTCCTCCCGCCACCTTCCCCCTGCCTAGGGTTTATGTTTTAAGGGAATCTATAAATATCCCTGCTGTACTGCTGTATGAGGATTCGCAGATCAATGATGCAGCCAATTCTCACAACGGAAATGCTTGTTAGCAGCAGTAGCAGCAGCAGCAGCAGCGTGAGGGTTTAGGGTTTATGGGAATCATTCAGCTCTCACCCGAACCTAGATATGACATCAATTAACCAGCAGTCCGGGGCTCAGCAGGCCCTCTTCTGGTGCGTTTAGGATGCCTCGTACAACCCTTACAGGTAAGCAGGAGCGAATTGAAGGTTATTGCTAGAAAACATGGTTAAGCTTGAAGTGATGGTGATGCATGATTGATTGGTTGTGGAACCTGTACCTAAGCCAGCTCCAGAACCTGCCCATCATGCTTCACAGAAAAGTGGCAGAAAATGCAAAAGAATACAAGCTTTATTTGTCCAGTGTCAGGTGCATGTGTAGATCCGTCACGTTCCCCTCCCGAGCATCGGGGCATATTCCTTTCCCGCTCCCCTCCTAAGCACAGGTATCATGTCCTGGCTCCCATAGTCCAGCACCTGGTGTAAGGGATGGATGCTATCCCCCTGCTCCCCCCCGCTGCCCCCTCCCCCCCCCCAACCCGCTCTATGAGGATTGCATCAGATCAAGGATTCTCATATGACCCTTGAAACCAAGTAGGTGCTAGCAGCAGCAGAGTGAATCTGTGGTTTTGGGTTTGGGACATCCTTAATCTGATGCCCCTCCTTATAAGGATTATCAGATCACTGATGCCTCATACAATTCTCACAACTGAATAAGGTGTTAGCAGCAGCAGCGTGAGGGTTTAGGATTTAGGTTTATGGGAATCATTCATCTCTCGGCAGAACCAATACGTGACACTACTTACCAGCAATCAGCACTCAGCAGGCCCTCTTCTTGTGCTTTAGTGATGCCTCAGTACAACCCTTACAAGTAAGCAAGAGCGGGTCATAGTTCCTAGAAGACATGGTTAAGCCTGCAGTGATGGTGTTGCATGATCGATGGCTTCTGAACCTCTTACTAAGCCAGCTCCAGAATTGGACATCATGCTTCACAAGTAGATGCAGTAGGTTGAGTCAGCGGCTAAATGAGGCCCTGGGAATGCCCTGGGAATGCCTCACTAGTCCGGGTCCTCCGGCACCGTGAGTTTACAGATTCAAGTTTGTTAGAGGGCATGGGCATTTCTGAGGTGTCGCTACTATGCTTTACTGATCTGTACGCAACTGTTACAAGACATGGGTTAACCTGCAGCGATGGTGTTTCATGATGGCAGGTTAGAGAGTAGTCGGTGCTAAGCAAGCTTCAGAATCTGCCATCAGGTTTCACAAGCATTGCAGGAGAGTGCCGCTGAGAAATGAGGACGAAAAGCACATTGCAAAAGAATGCATACAGTGCCCAACTAAGGTCAGGTGCTTGTATAAATCTGCCATGGCCCCGCCCCCAAGCGTGTATGCGCCATTCCTTGCCTCCCTCCTCCTATGCACAGGTGTCATGTCGTAATTCCCATCCAGCACTTGGTGCAGGGATGGGGTTATCAAATGACAAGTGCGTGGCTCTGGCTTAAGTCTGGCGTCGTTTAGTTGCTGGTCCGAGCAATAAATAGTTACCGCCACAGCTACAGTAATCATAATATGCATTATGCATGTCTTGCATCCAACCGGGGTGGTTGTGGTGTCTGCCGTTTATGTAGTCTAGAACTACATGTTTTTAGCTGGATCAAGAATGATAGAGCCACTTGGATGGTCCTGGTGTGGCTGATGCTCCATGTGTTGTCAGATTGTTACATTGTTACATCTACGCTCGCTCACCATGAGCGGCGTACAATTAAGGAAGTAGGCTTACTACAGTGAGGGCACCCGCCTCCTGAACACGACCAATATGTCCTGGCTCTTCATATCACCACCTCCATCCCATCCACCTCACTTTTCAATTTTTACACCATGTCCTCCCAGAAGGGGTGGCCTCGCCTGCCCTACCCTTCTCCGCGCTTCTGTGCCCTTCCTAGCTCCCCCGCTCTGATCGCTTTCATTCCCACCAGCCCCCCCCCCCTAGGCTCACCCCCTCACCGAGATTGAGATGCCCCTCCACCGGGGCCCTGTTTTCAGACGGATTGACCTGTTTCTTCTGACACTTTCCTGTCGTGCTTTCCAAATTTCATGGAGACTTTGAACGGCGTGCCTTTGAAATTGGTGTATGCAGCTCCGTAACAGGTTCCCTTTCACTCTGAGGGACTCCAACTGTAAACATGCTTCACAGAAGAGTGCCAGAAATCGCAAAAGGAGCCGATCATTGCCCAACGTCAGGTGCATGTGTAGATCCGCCACGCCCCCTCCGCAGCATCTACGGCACGTTCCACCCACCACACCATAGGATCACATCTTACTAAAGGTAAGGGCTCCGTGTAATCTTTACAGCCTTCCCACTATCTTACCCTGGAGAACACTACACGAACTCCCTGCGTATCTCTCTCTCTCTGTCTACGGCACGTTCCTTTCCCACTCCCCTCCTAAGCACAGGTAACATGTCCTGGCTCCCATCCAGCACCCGCTGTAAGGAACTAAAAGGTAAGTGTCTCTGGCTTCGTTTAGCAGCTAATAGTTCTTGATCAAATGGATGCGATTGGATGATACGGGGCTTAATGGATGATATGAAGTGCTGCCGGGGACGGAGTGTCAGCAGCTGTGGTCACTAGCACTAGGCACTGATGCTCCTAGCTTTGTTGTTGAAGGAGCTCACTCTAGTGGGGGTCCTCAATGGCTAGGAGCATCAGTTATTTAGCAATTTGATGAAGCAGCTAAGACGGCCTGGGGTGTTTATCAATTATAGTGCCTGATCCAGTAGTCCCTAGCAAAGTTCCCAGACATACATCAGAAATGAGGCTGCAGCGCTTTGAGCAGAAGGCACGCATTCAGCCTTGTGGGATATCAACCACGCACTAAGAGGCTGATGCAGCTGGCTATACTTCTTTCCTTTCTCCTCAGCAATGTAAACCGGCTGAGCCCTCTCCCCCCGCCCCCCTCCACAATATCTGCTGCAGCAGCAGCAGGGCTCCTGCATACTGCAACAGAGGGAGGGGGAGGGGGGGGGGATGGTTTGATGCTGGAGCGTCCATAGCCAAGAAAACTTAACCTTGTAGCTCTGGCTGTTACTGCAGGTCATCATTCTCAGACGAGGCATAGGTCTGTACAGACAGGTGTGCTATGATGTGTCTGTTCCGCATTATGTAGCTGTTACCAGCAGCAGAAAGAGCCTGGGGTTTAGGGCTTCGGGGTACCCTTTTTTCCTTGGTATCTTTCCACATGAAGAGACTGAGGAGATCAAGGATGCGTCATGCGTCCTCTAGCTGAACCATGTAGGCGTTGTCAGCAGCAGCAGAATGACTCAATGCTGTCATTGCTCTTGGTGCATAGAGCCACAGGGATTATGGACAGGGGAAGGTCTACCTAAGCACGATGGAGATTTTTGACGTTGTCAGCACGATGGTACGAAAAGGAATTGTGAATCCGGGTGAATTGATGGTTTCGCTGGTCAGTTTCAATGGTGAGGATTAGGGCTTCTTGTCCTCCTTTATTTGCAGACCCCTTCATGGTCTTCCCTCCGCACATTCTCCCTTTTTCCCCTCCTCACCCCCCTCGCCCCGTCACAAGCACCCAAAAACCCCACTGCCCGAATGGGGGTGAGAGCCTCCCTCCTACTTGAGAAATCAAAGAGGGCTTGTAAGCCCAGGCGCAAGCAATTGTTGATAACAAACCCCATTGGTTGGACCTCCCACCACACCAGTGTTGTCGTTGCTGTGGGAACCAACCAATGGCAGTGTCTTCCTGTACCAGCAACTAATAACGGCAGAGTCACACCCATGTGCCTACAACCCAAATCGGTCAACATCTGATTCAGGGCTCACTGTGTTTGATTAGACCCTACTCCTATTGTGCAGCAGGCTAATAATAGCTGAACTTCTATTCAGGGCCAACTATAAGTGATCCAGTGACTATGGGTGTGATTGACACCTAGAATAGAGAATAGCATCATACATCACGGTAGGGTTTAGGGTTTAGGGTTTAGGGTCTAGGGTATAAGTACGGGAATGAGGTAGGGGTTAGGGTGTAATGCTTAGGTATGGGTACCAGCAAGAGAATAGCATCACACATCAGTGTTGAAGGGGCTTAGAGAACAGGGATGCTGTTAAAGGAATGGTAGAGTTGCTGCACAGCAATTCCTGCGCTTGGAACTGATTGTCTAGTGGCTTTTTTGATCCTCCTGGGAAGCTACATATGGAATGAGAACATGGTTTGCCGGAGGATGCCTCCTATTAATGACATATCAAGTTACTAAACAGCTGTTAGCAGCAGCAGAATGGGCCTTGGGTTTAGAGGCTGTGGGCATCTGTGAGGTTTCTGATCACCTATATGGGAATCAGCGCATCAATGATGCCCCATATGACCCTTGCATATGTTTAGGGTTTAGGAATTAGGGTTTAGGCCCTAAACTAAACCCCATATGACCCTTGCAACTCAGTAGGTGCCAGCAGTGTGAGCAAGATGAGGCTAGGATTTAGGGTCGCGGGGCATGTTTTATGTTCCTGCTGAACCTCCGTATGAGGATTGCGGAGCAGATCAAGAAAGGCTCCGACAAGCCTCACTATCAAGTAGGTGCCGTTACCAGCAGTAGAATCATGTGCCTAGGGTTCAGGGTTTGCAGTCATCTCCAAACTGTCTCTGCTATGGTAGGAGATGCCTGTAAACCCTGAACCCTAGGTTTCAACATATTTAGGAATGGGATTCGGGCGTGCACTGTAGGGAAAAGGGGGTGCACTTTTGAAAAGCGGGAGTTTGAGTTTTGGGAAGCGGGGGTCTGACTTTTGGGAAGCGGGGGTTTGAGTTTTGGGAAGCGAGAGGTGCACTTTTGAGAAGAGGCGGGTCGGGGTTTTGGTAAGCAAGGAATGCACTTTTGGGCGGGGGGTGGGGCTTTTTGGAAATGGGGGTTCACAGTTTTGGGTAGCGGGAGGTTGACTTTTGGCAAGCAAGGTGTGCACTTTAGGGAAGCAGGGGGTTGACTTTTGGGAAGTAGGGGGTGTACTTTAGGGAATCGGAAGGGTTGAATTTTGGAGGCGAGGGGTTGCACCTTTGAAAAGCAGGATGCACTTTTGGGAAGCGGGGGTGCACTTTTGGAAAGCAGGGGTGTCGAATTTTGGGAAGCAAGGAATGCACTTTTGGGAAGCAGCGGTTTGGCTTTTGGGAAGCAGGGCCTTGACGTTTGAGAAGCAAGGGATGCACTTTTTGGAACCGGGGGATAGACTTTTGGGGAAGGGAGAGGTTGACTTTGGGAAGCGAGGTGCACTTTTGGGAAGCGGAGGATTGAGTTTTGGGAAGGAAGGGGTGCAATTTTGAATTGGGGGTTGGACTGGGGCTGGAACAAGATTTGCTAAAAACCCTTATATAGTGGAACCTACTTGGGCGGCCATGCCTTCCTGCCGTGTTGTCGGAAGTCATGGTGTTTCAGTGCCAGGAGCTACTGAATGCTGTGCAGTACTAGTTTAGGATTTAGGGGTATTGTTTAGGGTTAGGCTTTAGAACTAGGGTCTGAGCAGTGCTGTCCTATTGAGGGTGATGCCATTGTCTGGGCTGTGTACTGTTGGGGAATTAATCCAACAGCAGTGACCCCAGGCCAGAGTCACTTCCCTGGTCAAGGATCTGCCTGAAAGCGAAGAGTGACAAATCTTGTGTTTGATCAGAGCCTAGTCCTATAGGAGTAGCTACTGCGCAGCATGGTAGCATTTAGCTGCAATCCCATTCATTTGAGGACAAAGTACGCTTTGGCGGCCTGCAAGCGCAAGACCATGCACTGTGCTGCTGTCCCTGCTGTTGCTTATGTCGCTGCTTGTGCTTGTTGTTGCTCATGTTGGCTTTGCTGCTGCTGCTGCTGCTGTTGCATTGCTGCTTTTGCTGCTGCCGTTTACACTGCTGCTGGTGCTGTTGCTGCTGTTGTTGTTGCTGTTGTTGGCTGGCCCCAGAGCGGCCATTATAGCGGTGGTACACCGATAGCAGCGGAAGTTTGCAACATTCCTGGTTACTCACTAAGCACCCAACTGATCAGATAAGTGATCAGCGGGAGGTTTGGCGAGCTCCAGCACCTCTGCCTTGACCTCGTACCGGTATGCACAAAGTTGCTACTAATAGCATTGCTAGGATCCTCTTTCTTCTTTCAGGGAAATTTGCAGCACAGGAAACGGTCCTTGTTGTTGCTCCTGCTGATTGGGGGACCGACTAAGACTGCCTCCGGGGGTGATCATCGAGCACATTCAAGGATACAGGAGCTTCTCGTAATGGAGCCTCACAGCAAAAGAGGCCCAGTGCAAGCTCAGACAACTCCAGTGCATGCATTTCATGGCAGCATGAGCCCAGGGTTTAGGGCTTAGGGGCATCATTGTAGGTCTTGGCCAATTTCAGTATGAGGTTTGTCAAACCAATGATGCCTCATAGGGCCCTTACAACTAAGCTGGCGGTAGCAGCAGCACATGTGTGCTAGGGTTTAGGGTTTAGGACATTCTTGATCGCTGTAAATCTACGTATGAGGATTAGCCGATGAAGTAAGGATGCCTTTGATGAGCCATATGACGAACAAGGTGTTAGCAGCAGGAGAACTAGCCTATGGTTTTGGATTTAGGGGCCTTTTTAATGGCCCTCTTGAAATTTTACACAAACAAGGTTTACCAGATCAAGCATGCCTCAGACAACCCTAGAACCTAATGAAAGAAAAAAAGAAAGAGCTACACCGAGCGGGCTGATGCAGGCCGGAACGCGTAAGTTAAGGGAACCATTCCTATGGTGCACAGAGGCTACCAGTTATGGCTACCGTAGGCACAAGTAGGAGGCATCTCGCCTGGGTCCTACTCGTGTTGCCCACCCCGGGCCAGGGTCAGTGCCTTTGGTTAAGCAGCACACTCCACCACACTGCTTTTTGTCCGGCTCTGTGATCCCTTCTCCTAGGGTCCTACTCTCTCCCTATGGGAGCTCTTTCTTCCTCCTTTTTTTGCATACCATCCACAGCGACCGGCACTTGCTCTTGCTTAGGGAGCACTCTCTGCAGCCCAAAGGCCTGAGAGGACCTTCTAAACCGCCCGAAACTCAGCTCAGTGCATTTTCTCAACGTGGGAGCCTCTCGCGGAGAGGGGGCGGCTCCGCCTCTAGCGACAACAGCAGGATTTGAACCTGCGCCATACTTCGCATGAAGGGCCAAATCTCGCAACCAGTGGGATTAGAAACCATGCCTCATAAGCCATCCGCCAGCCAAGAGCAGCGCTCTAGCCTCTCAACTATGAAGTCCCCTTCACCACCGCAGGAGACTGGCGCCCGGGGCAGGGCTCGACCCTTGAACCTGCATAAGTGTGTGTGTGTGTGTTTGCCTGCGAAGGACCTGAGGTGCATTACACAATAAGTGTAAACAGCCGCATGATGAGCCTAGGGTTTAGGGTTAAGGAACATGTTGTATTTATTCAATGTGAAGAATAACAGATCAAGTTTGAGCTAAACCCTACTGCCTTTTTTGAGGGAAGGCAGGAGCAGCAACAGCAAGAACATATGCAGGAGCAGTGACGAGAGCAGGTCGGAGCTGGAGCACTGGCATGAATAATGGCAGCGGAATTGTCAGCGGAAGTAGAAGCAGCAGGAGCATTGAACCCCAACCACTGTAGGGAGCAGGACAGAGCGCGAGAGACAGAGCTACGCAGAGAAGGGGGGAAAACCCTTCTTGCAGGAGCAGGACAATAATTAGCATTTGAAGCAGCAGGAGCAAAAAAATGCTTACGAATAGAACATTACAGGACAGGAGTACTAAATCCTTTAGCAGGGATAGCTGTAGAGAGCAGAAGAGGTCGCAGCCGGCAGCGGATTGCAGCGGGTAAACAGAAGGCGCAATTCAAGATTACAGAGACCGTTCTGGTGGTGGTGCCGCCTCCCTACCTCCAAAACACAAAGAATACAGAGACCGTAGACAAGCCGGTAGCCGCAAGCCAAAGGTGAGACACAATAACTCTGAGTGTGGTTCTGTCACCAGGACAGCAGTCAATTACACAGGGGAAGAACTAGGGGCAACAAAAAAGGGAGGGAGAGGAGAGTGACTCCTTAGGAGATGAGATGGAGGGGGGAGTAAAAGCGCAGGGCTGAAGGGTGGGAATTCGATTTGGGGGGGGGGGATAGGCCGGGGGGAAGGGGTGGTGAAGGGTGGAAAGGGGGCAAGGAAGAAATGGGGGAGAGACAGAGTGGAGAAAGGTGGGCAGAGCAGGAGAAGCAGGGAAGGCAAGGAGGAGGAGGGGGAGGGGGAAAAGAAAAAGTGATGGATGGGGCGGAAGGGGAGGGTCTTGTGGGTCTTGCTTTCTGTGTATAACTTGTTTTACACAACAGCATGTGCGTGTGCCCCTGCTGGATGGTGCCAACAATTTCGACATGCCGTTCTTTCTTACCTTGTTTGCTTATGTTGTGGCTAATCCCACTGCAGCCTGCAAGCGATCTTCCATCTGCATGCAGACTTGGTGCCTAAACCCTAAACTAAACCCTTAACCCTAGATCTTAACCCTTAACCCTAAGCTATTTGCCGTGCCATTGTTCTGTCCTGGTGATTGCAAGCAGTATGGGATGTGAGAGGGTGCCTTTATTCCCCACATGCCCTCGAGTCTCTGATGGGTCCGACACGTCCACATTCAGATTCAAAAACGATTGAATCCCATTGTCATGGTAGTCCGCGTTTCAACTCTGCTCCACACCATGTGTATGTGATACCAGATTACATAATGGCCCTGTCAAAGCGGGGGGCCCCCCACACGCAACCACCCGTTAGGCTCCAACGGCATACTCAAAGCACTGGCAGGAGCAGCAACGGTAGGAGCAGCAGGGGCCTGCGATGGCAGGGGGAGATGCAGGAGCAGCAATGGTAGGAGCAGCAAAAAGCAGGCAACGGCAGGGGCCGAAGAGCAGCGACGGCGGGAGCAGCAAAAGCAGCAACGGCAGGAGCAGCAAAAAGCAGCCATGGCAGGGGCAACAGGGCAGCGACGGCGGGAGCAGCAAAGGCAGCGACGGCGGGAGCAGCAAAAGCAGCAACGGCAGGGGCAACAGGGCAGCGATGGCGGGAGCAGCAAAGGCAGCAACAGCAGGGGCAACAGGGCAGCGACGGCGGGAACAGCAAAAGCAGCAACAGCAGGGGCAGATGCAGAAGCAGTTTAATCTAATCCGCGGCTCATGTCTGCTCCGGCACCACATGTGTGTGAGTCGACCTGCTGCACTTGCAAGTAGTGACGTCCTTGCTGTTGTCTGTGGATAAACCTGATGAACATGCAAGAACGGATTTCCCCCCTCCCTTAACGTATGCAAGAAGGGATTTCCCCCCTTCTCTGCGTAGTTCTCTCTCCCTCTCTCTCTGATGAACATGACAAAGTAACACTGATGGCCCTGCTGTTCTTGCTACTACAAGTATGACTTATCATGAGTGTGCTGCTGCTTGATTGCATTGCTCTTCAGAACTAACAGTCACTCTTTGACCCTCTGCCTTATGTTTGCTGGTTGCTTTATTTGTGTCTGCTTTGCTGGCCGCGGTTGGGGTATGCCGCTCATGCCTGCCACAGGCTGCAGTGAGGATGAAGCTGCAAATGATGATGAGAATTATGATTATGACGATTGCCTAACTTTCTGCGCAGGTTCTTGAACCGTCCAATTACCATAAAGCATATCAGCAGCATTCGCGTCTCATACCTGGCGCTAATGTATATCATGAACATATCCATGCGTTCGTTCCGCACCTTCGGGCAATTCTCCAACTTTTTAACCTCGTATTCGATCACTGCCACGATGCGATGGTAGAAGGTCGCGGTGTGAAAAGGCTTTAGAAGTTGCATAGGAGGATGTAACATGATGTACAGGTATACATGTTACATGATTGGCACAGTACTGGCCTGATTGAGACCATGTCTCTGAGCTTCTCAACAGATGGTGAGAGCAGGCATGGCAGGAGAGCAGACCCCTGAGGCAACCATCTGAGGGTCACACGCGGCTTGGGTATGCGTGAATATATCCTATAATACTGATAAAGCAGTCGCGGTGCACCGTAATGCCTATATGCAGCCTCTCCGTGAACTGTGCGGCCGCCAGCGCATGCTGAGAAGCTGCTCCTTCGCCCAAGCAAGAGCTTGTGCTGCATTGAGCAGCTCGAAGCATCTTACGATATCTATATGGAACTATGTGGGCCGGCGGTAGGGGATATAAAACGTGAGAAGGCACCTTTTGGCAAGTTGGACGGTTCTAGGACCTGCGCAGACTGTTAGGGCACCTGCTGCTTTTCTACCCTCTCTTCTTCGTTCCAGCACTGCATGACAGACCCTCACTGGAGTAGTACTTTTCTTGTACGCACTCAGCTGCCACTCAGCTACCACTTGCACTGACATGTATGCCCGATAGATGTTGTCAGCTTCATTTTTTTCATAAAGGTGCAGCCCTGCAGCCTTGTTGCTGGCCTTGATCAAAATGCTGTTGCTATCCTCAACTTCTTGAAGCTTCAGATTGTATAAGGTTTGCTGAAACTGGGGCAGACATCATCTTTTATGAGGCTGTATGCAGGCATCTGACATTTCCTTGAACGCTTAAGTCGCTGCCCTAGGGGCACGTTTCTATGGAGATGCTTCAGTATACAGCATGTGCGAGTTCTTCACACTCCATGCCTTCCATTTCACTGCAGGTGGCAACACTAAGGACCCCAAGACAGCTATCAAGAAATGTCGGATGCAGGAATTGCAGCTGCTGGGAAACCTGGACAAGGGCGGGTACACCACGACAACAGATGGAGCTGCGTCTATAGCTCAGTGCAATGGGAAGCTGTTCGTGATTTGTATGCTCTCCACTGCCATATTTGTAAATTAAGGGCCAGAATGAGTACCCTTACTAACTTTCCAGAAAGCTGCATGATAGCTTCATTGGTCTCCTCGTGGCAGTGAACCCTGCAACCCTTGAACAGCACTGCAGCGTTTCTAGCCTTGTGGGCCTACAATTTGATCCTGCCGCAGGCTGCTTTGCTCTACCAGGGGCCGCCAGACGTGCAGTAGGTAGCCAACCAATGGTTGCTACTAAGTGATCAATTGGCAGGTTCGAGCTTGTATGCATCATGAACTGTCACTAAAGGATGTGAGGGGATGTGATGAATGTGAAAGGAGTAGCGATACAACTGAGGCTTGGGCGGGGTACGCATGCTGGGGATATGCTTCAGCGCATGTGCAAGCTGCTACAGAGTGAGCCATTCGCTGGCATTCAAGATTTCGAGCTGCACTGGCAAAGCTTTCCGTCAAAGGCATGCTTGCCTCCGCTTGCGTTCGGAGAGTGACACCAGCTGGTGACCCGACTCGAGAGCGATTTGAAACGGGACACAACTGGCTCCATTCTGAATCAAACTTCAAGATGCTGAGGTTCTCGTTTTAGTGTCCCAGAGATATTGCCAGCACAAGATCACCAACGACATCGTGCTCCATCGTCGCCTTCCTAAATTAATGCATTTCATCCAGAAAGATGATCGGCATTGTCACATGATCCTTGTGTCTGCAATGTGGGGCCCGTTCCCAGCATCTCAATCGAGTCATGGTCTCTGCATGTTGAGCATACCCAGGCTTCTCACTTTCATTAAGCAATGTGTAACCATTTGCTCCCTCTGCGCTCGTGCTACAACACCTACACCAACTCGCCTTGTCAACCGCCTCTGACAACGTCCTGCTGCCTGTCGTTGGGCGAATCTCCACCATTGGTACCAATCAGCTTGCAAGCCTGGGTACGTGCGATACACCACAAAGCAGAACACTCAGGCTTCTATACTGTAGCAAGGACGTATGGGCCATCCTTTGTTTGTTATGCAGTCTTGACCTCATCTTCATCTGCATGTCAGCCCAACAGCTCTACTCCTTATGATGTTTGCAGTACCTGCTTCAGCCTGGGTGGTTGATGCTGGCCTCAATGCAATCTACCTTGGCTTTTGTCAACTTTAAAACCCCAAACCCTCCTGCATGCCCCTTGCTGGACTGGACAAGGTGGCAACTTCATGCAGCTGCTGTTTCCCCATGTGCGCACGTGCATTAACCTATCATATGAATGCTAGCATGGCCCCACATAATCAGAGTCCCCCCACCCCACCTAAACCCCTAAACCCTAGCCGGGGGACTTCCCACTTTTGCCCCAACCCCCAGACCCCAAATTTAGCTGCCTGCGTGGCTCCTCAGATGGTGGTGGCTTCGGCATGGGCAATGATAGATGCTGCTGCATGGCTGGTTGCGTGTAAATTCCCATGTGTTGCAGCTTCCGTGGGTTTAGGGTTTAGGGTTTAGGGTTTTGGTTCCCCTTGGTGTGCACACCCCAAGTTCGTGCGTGCGTAACGATTACATCCCGCTTAGGCAGACAGCAGGGCAGTCACAACTGTATCAGCTTCAGCATGGGAAGCAATAGATGCTGCTGCTTGAATCTCTCAATATTGATGGCGGGATGCTCAGATGGTTAAAAGCATGTGCAAGACATATGAAGACAGCCAAACCCACACATCATGCTCTGCTTGCTTCACAGGTACGGTGTGACATCAACACAACCTGGAGTTTGCCCAGCAGCCGGTACAGGAGACTTTGCTGCAGGTAAGGGTTTAGCCCCGGGTTTAGGCTTAGGTTCAGCCCTGGGTTTAGGGTTTAGCCCTGGGCTTAGGGTTTAACCCTGGGTCTATAGTATAGCCTGATAACAGAAGCAGGACTGTGCCAAGCAGGTGGTCCAGGAGAGTATGCTGCAGGCAAGGGTTTAGGGTTAGGGTTTAGGCATGGGTTAGGGTTTAGCCCTGTAAACCCTAAGGGGCCTTTTGTCTGCCTAAAGTCCCATGCTCATGCAAGTGTGCTGCTGGTGGCTTTGTCATGGTAAACCCTGAACTTTAACTTAACCCTGTAAACCCTAGGAAGCCTCTTGTCTGCATAGGGTATCCAGTCCATGCGAGTTTGGTGTGGGTGAGAAATAACTGTTCTAAACCCTAAACCCTAAGAAAGCTTCAGCTCATGCCATTGATGTATGTCTTATACATAACTGTGGCTTTACCTTTGAATTTTGGGTATTTCTGATTACACAAGTCATCTTGTTGTTCTTCATCTGCAGGGCATGGTGATTTCAGCTTCATGAAGAAAGGTGTTAGCATGGGGTCAACCACCTGTGAGG
>OY744512.1:980089-1158247 GCA_963556185.1 Pseudopediastrum boryanum | reverse complement strand
GGTTATAGAAACAGCTTCTAAGCCCTCTGTTTCTTTATGATCATGCAGGTTACGGAGCTGTAGGTGGTGTGTGCACCCAAGCAAGGTGATGGCCAGTTCTCCCGTGGAGGTCCTCTTGCCACCACCCCTCTGCAGTTGTGCTCTGATGTATTGGGGGAACATCAGCAGCATATACCACCAGCCCTACTGCAGGAGCAGATGCCTTGTCAGCATGCCAATGTGCAGCAGGTGAGTGGGGTGGTTGGGCGGGGCAGGTGGTTGGGCGGGGCAGGTGGTTGGGCGGGCAGGGCGGGCGGGGCAGGGGGGGGCAAGGAGGAGCAGGGGGCGGGCAAAGGGGCCGGCTTATACCACGAGCCCTACCGCAGGAGCCGATTCTTCTTCAGCATGCCAATGTGTAGCAGGTGAGTAGGGTGGACGGGCGGGGCAGGGCAGGGCCGGCGGGCGGGTGGGGCGGGCAGGGGGGCCGGTTTATACCACCAGCCCTATTGCAGGAGCCAATTCGTCTTCAGCATGCCAATACATAGCAGGTGAGTAGGGTTAGTGGGCAGTAGGGGCGTTGGCCAGGGCAGAACGGGGCATAGATGGATCAATTTACGGGGCTCTTTCCTACCGTTGGGGCAACTTACCGTATAGTCTTTTAATGAAGAGACGTAATTATCTTTTTCTTGGTCGTCTCTTCTTGCCACATTTTTCTTGGCCGTCTCTTCCTTGATATTTCACGATAATTTCGGAGTTCGTCGCTTCTGCAAAACTTGAGTTTCCAGGCCCGTCTCATTGTAAAAGTTTTCCTATTTCATAGTGATAAGTTGTCTGTTCTTGTCTTTCTGTATCTGCTCTCTGTCCTGCATCATGTTATGCCCGTGCAGCCATGAAGGCGGGGTCCGCATGTTCAAGTTTGTCAAGCAAAACTTACTAAAGCCCCTTCTGACTTGCTCAGAACCATCCAAAACTGCACAACGCATTCCATTTACATGTGAAATATAGTAGACAGCTGTCGGGGCTGCAAGTCTTCTCCTCCGCCTTGTCGTCCCCGGCTGTCCCACGCAACATCCAATGGATGACATCATGACCGGCCCTCACGCCCACGTCCTCCTCACGCGGCCTGTCAGCCCCGGCGGTCTTCCCGACTTTGGTGCGTGGCTATGCAATCACTAGCATTTCTAGAGGAAGGAACTCGAGCAGCGGATGGGGTCACTCAGGTGTGCACAAAGACCATGAACAGCAGGCTGACCATCAGCTTGGGTGAGTGAGCAGATTGTGTACTGTACATGTACACAATGTACATCAAAAGGAACCTTACCAATGGCAAGGAGGCAGCAGCAGATGATGACATGGTGCAGCAAAACTGCAATGGACACTGAGTGAGCCGTTAAGCAGCTGTTGGTGTTGCATTTGGTCTGAGTTGCTGCAAAGATCTGTGGCAGTCATGCTTGCAAATGTTACTGCTATGTAAGCAAGTGTCTAGGTACTTGAAACCTTCCAAACTAGCAAGCACAGGCTTGGTAGCTGCAGTCAGACAAGCACAAACTAGTAGCAGGGTTTTGATGGTTTTCCTGTCCGTCTCTTTTAAAACAACATCTTTACATGCCCTGTCTCTTTGCCTTGGAAAAAATTTTCCTGCGCGTCTCTTCTGAAAAAGTGCCTAATTATTTTGGGCGTCTCTTCATTACATGGCTATACGGTATTAGGCATTTGCATTGTTCAAATCATTAGTGAAAGCGAGATCTCCTTGCAGCTGTCTAGATGATGGAACAAGCAGTGGCACTTTACGCTCATGTCTAGGCATTAACTTTCATCATTTCTGGTTATGTACCGGAGACAGCTCATGCATTGTTCCACCTCGCTGCTTCCATACCAGCTTAAGCTGTGGGGCCTATCAAACTTTACCTATGGCACATCATGGAATGTGATGATAATTTTGCAAGCTCTCTTTGCCTCCTTGCTGTGTTTTAGGTTATGGCACCTCCAATGGTGCAGCACCCTGCGCTCCAGCTCCCAATGGATCTTACTGCCCCAATGGTCCCATGGCTCAGCTAGGGTTTTAGGTTTTAGGTTTTAGGCTGCTTCCATACTAAAGTAATCTCTCGTGCCTCCTTGCTGCTATCTAGGTTATGATACCACCAATGGTGCAGCACCCTGCGCTCCAGCTCCCAATGGCTCTTATGCCCCAGGTGGTGCCATGGACTCAGCAGTGAGGCACAGACATCCAGCAACGTATGACGGGCATTGGTGGCAGCTCCACTAATGCAGCATAGGTCACAAACCCCATCAGTGCAGCTTCTTCCAGTGGCGCTTGTGAATGTGCACCAGGTAAGAGGGGTTCATTGTTTAAGCGCTAAGGGTTAAAGGTTGTTGGTTTCAGTGCTTAGGGTGCAGAAGGTACGAGGCGTTAGGGTTTTAGGGTTTAGCTTTGTTGGCCAGTCATCAGGGGTATGTCACAAACCCCACCAGTCCAGCTGCTTCCAGTGGCGCTTGTGAATGTGCACCAGGTAGGGGGGCAGGACTGTTTAGGGTTTTAGTGCTTAGGGTTTAGGGTTGTGGGTTCTAGTGCTTAGGGTGCAGAAGGTAGGAGGCGTTAGGGTTTTAGGGTTTAACTTTGTAGGCCAGTCATCAGGGGTATGTCACAAACCCCACCAGTGCAGCTGCTTCCAGTGGCGCTTGTGAATGTGCACCAGGTAGGGGGGCAGGACTGTTTAGGGTTTTAGTGCTTAGGGTTTAGGGTTGTGGGTTCTAATGCTTAGGGTGCAGAAGGTAGGAAGGGTGGAGGGCTCGGGTTTCAGAGTTGTAGTGCTTAGGGTTTAAGGTCGTAGGGCAGTCATCAGGAGGCCCTAGGGTTTCAGGTTTTAGTGCTTAGGGTTTGCGGTTTGGGGTGTTCCTGCTTAGGGTGCACGAGGTGGGGGGGCCCAAGGGTTGTAGTGCTTTTAAAGTTTAAGGTCATGGGCCTGTCATCAGGGGTATGCGACAAACCCCACCACTGGAGCTTCTTCCAGTGCTGTTTGTAAATGCGAACGAGATAGGGGGGCAGGACGGTGTAGAAAAAAGGAGAAAGTGGTTAGGGTTTTAGTGCATATGCTGCACAAGGTAGGAATGCTGGAGGGTGTAGGGTTCATGGTTTTAGTGCTCAGGGTTTAGGGTTTAAGTCCGGAGGGCAGCCATCAGGGGTTTTGGACAAACCCCACCAGTGCAGCTGCTTCCAGTGGCGCTTGTGAATGTGCACCAGGTAGGGGGGCAGGATGGAATCATGGGCCAGCCGTTAGGGGTCCTGTGCAGCCTGGTCTTGAGTAATGACATTGTGGCATTAGCTGCTTCCACTGTCTGATTGATGGATTTAGGTAAGATTTAGGGATGAGGGCAGCCATCAGGGGGGTGGTGCTGCATGGTCTTGATTAATGATGTCTTGCTGGGATAGGCCTGTTTTCCGTGTCAATGCTGATTGATTAAAATGAGGAGGGCCGGAGGGGGTCGTGGGCTCACTAGCACAGGTAGCTTCCAGGAAGAACATTTTGAGTACTTCCTCACCTTCCTTCAGCTGGTGGTAAATTGTTAATATCTCTCTAGGTCAAGTTGGAGCCAGTGGCACTCTGTAGACATGGCCCGCGTGCACAGGCATGACACAAGCATTCATAAGGGTGTTTCAAGGACACCTCGACCCCTACCCTCTCCAACCTGTGGATCCTAATTCGCCATGTTACAAGTATGGTCATGCATGCAGGTTATGGGCAAGCTCAAACCCAAAGAGCTCTGATGGTTACATGGGCGGGTATTCAGAGCAATGTCTTTGATGCAAAGTAATCATCATTTTATTGAATGACTAATAATGGAAATCCACTCTGTGCTTACCCCTGCAGGTTACGGCACCATCAGCACTGTCAACGGAGGCAACACTTGTGAGCTTGCCCCTCTAGGGTTCTACAGTCCAGGGGGTCTTATCAGCGGCACAGCAGTACAAGCATGTCCAACAGGAACCACCACAAGCAGAGCAGCATCTACAGCAAGCAGTGCTTGTGACATATGCACACCAGGTGAGGGGGCATGCCGAAAACAACCCATGTTCTCTTCCACCTCGCTGTTTTTTGTGACAGCTTGAGGTGCGGGGCCTATGGCACTTTTTGCTACAACAGATCCTGAAACGTAAGAAGAGTATAGGTTGAGCACCCGCATGTGTCGAGTACTACATAATGCCCGAAGCATTCGCCCAACTGTAGCAAAGAGCCCTCTACCTCACCTGAGGTGGCATGTAATCATATATTGTTAATTTTGGATGTTCCAGGGGGGCAGGAACTGCTTCAGGCTGTTTGCGCTGAACACCAAGTTTGAGCAGCTGTGGTAATGGGAGCTTGTTTGGTCTTTCACGGATTTGCATACATGAATAAGCTGCCGCATGTGTTATGAAGTGTACCTACCTACCTACAGTGTAGGCCTGGTCCAGCTCCTGGGCATCTCCAGCGGCTATCTTGCTCAAAAGTTCAAAGGTGGTGTTTTGCTGGAGGACCTCCTATCTGTGGAACAGCTGAACTATTGGAACCTGTGGGACTATAAAGGTGAGCATGATTAGTTATAAACATATATCACTGCACAGCTTTTGGCCTGTGCGGCACCGGCAGCGTGACTTTAACCAGTTTGTTAGTGTCCCGGAGCAGGGGTGCGACTCTGAGGCAGGTGATGATTATGGAAGATAGATACGTGCACAGATATTAGACTGTGCAGCCCCCACCGCATGACTCCAATCTGAGATAGTCTGTAAGGAAAGAGCCGAAATTGAGACTGATGCACTTTCAACTTTAGTAAAAAGCTCTGTTCTTGACCTTCATTATAGGCCATGCCCCACATGTGCTTATTGCTAGATAAGCAGGTCCTCATCTGCTAGTGGGTTCGCTTCCTGTTCTAGCACCTACGGCACAGTTCTTTGCCCAGCCTTTCCACAGCCAACTCTTGATGTGTCTGTCACATCTTTGTCCCGTTTAGGGCATGCATAAATATGTGGTTTGGCAGTTGGCCTCCGTGGCCTCGCATATCAGACCTAATGACATCATTCATATCAGACCTAATGACATCATTCATATCAGACCTAATGACATCATTCATATCAGACCTAATGACATCATTCATATCAGACCTAATGACATATTCATTCCATGTCGGTAGCCTCCTGTCTTAGCCCTACCGCAGGGCTTTTCTGCACTCTGAGCATACGCAAGCAAAGAAGCTCTGCAGGGAGTTACGGAACTATCTTTTAATCTGCTTAACATGTATTTGCTCCATGTAGGTCTTCCCCAGGCTCGTTTTGGTGATGGCGGTGCGCAAGACAACCTGGTCATCACTCCTCTACTCAGAAGGGGTGTGATCTTCATCATAGCAGGAGTGGCCAGCAAGTGCTTGCCAAATACTACCAGAGATGAGTATGCATACTGTAAGTAGTGAATTAGAGGTTCCAGGCTAATACATGTGGACTCTAGGTTCCAAACGGTAATGGCTTTTTGTGGAGATTCCTGAACTGCCGTGCAACTGTGCTTGCATACAGTTCCGGATATAAATCTGCAGTTTAAGAGTTCGATTCGATTCGAGGATTTTACACGGGTGCAGTTCAAGAGTACCTTTTTTATGCTTTCCTGCACTGCACTGCACTTAAACTGCAGTCTTCTGACTTGCTGACATGTTGCGGTGCAGGTCAGAAAGATGTGGCTGGACTGTTTGGAGCTGTGCCAACCACCAATGCAGCCAAACTTGACGGCATGACTCCTACAGATTTCAATAAGATCATGCAGGTATGCCACAGGGAACGATGCTGTGCTTTGAGAGCGCTCCGTCTATCTGCTTGCAATGCGCTGGGTCCTTCGAAGCATTTCTGTGCCTTACAGTTTGTAGAAGTCGCTAGTTTACCTGTTGCACTTCCAGGTATTTTCTCATGAAGGGTTTGTCTTGCTTTTCATGGAGATTATGCAGCACATTCTGAGAGGGCAAATGCATTTATGCACCTGTGAGCTGTCATGTCATCAATGCTGAGTATTTTTACGCTGCAACTGCTCCAGGTGTTTCCAAATGAGGGCTTTGATGAACTCTTCCAGCAGCATGCCAAGAAGGTTCATGAAGGCACGGCACCCTTCTACAAACAGACGCTCAAGGTATGTTCCAAACCCTGTGCTGGATCTTTAGGATTTAGAGTTTGACCTTAAACCCTAACTGCTATGTTCTGGATGGCCTGTGGATCCTGTGTGTGTTTTAAGTGTCAAGGCATATGTCACCATCACTGCTGGCGGCATACCACAGACAGACAGCTCTGCATGGGGTCCATGCGTGCTTACCTCTCGGATGCCAGGTGTTCCCTAACAAGCATATGCATCCAAATGAAGGGCGCAACACTGTCACCCAAGAAACAAGTTAGGGAGGAGCCCGATGTTTTTAGCTACCTGTTTAATGCCAGCCCTTACCGCTCTCTGTTCGATGCTTGCCTAATTGATGCTTACCTGTTTGATGCCAGGTCTTGGCTAACAAGCACATGAATGTAAAAGGGGGCAAGACCGTCACCATCCTGTGGCTGCTCAACAGCCCCTGCAAGTCCTTTGAGGAGCGTCTACCATCAGACACTGCCAGCGCCCTTAAAACCCAACGTGCACAAGCCAGCAACCGTGCCAATCAAATGAAGGAGGCTTTCAACCCCTTCGATGTCATTGACATGAGTGGCAAGCTTCCCCCTGGTCAGCACCTTCGCCATGGATTGGCCTCCTGAACTTGTCACCTTGGTTCAGCAGCAAGCAAGCTGGACAGTGTACCAAGCAAAGGATGAACTGGATGCCCACTTTTGCGAGCAGCTGCATCATAGCCACATTCGAGGGCAGCAAATCGCTTCACATTTCCAGCACCTGGATAGGGGTGGGGTTGATAGTTAGGACCACCTGCAGCTTTGTTCAGCGGGCCGTCCAAAGGGAGACAGAGAGAGATCTACGCAGGGAGACCGTGTATTGCTCTCCAGCGTGCGATTGTTGGAAGGGTTCCTTGCCGTCCAAAGGTGGTATAAGAGTTCATGCCTGCTTTTGGCTGCGGCTGGAAGGCCTTGAAGTGGGGGTACAGTCGCAAGGCCCTTGACTGTTTTTGACTAATGTATCGTCATATTGGCTGTTGCAGGACACCAGCTCCGCCCTGATAAAGTGCATTGCTTCCTGCAGCTAGAGACGTTGGCCCACCTAGAGGGCCCCAAGCATCAGCGAGCAGCTATGTTATAGCGCCCTCTAGACAGCGCTGCTACAACGCAGCTCTCAGGGACATAGTGAATGACAGCGCAGACTTTCCTGCATTACCCTGGCTAGGCCCATATTATCATAATATATACTAGTCACAGGCAGATGCCCACTTGTTAATACCAGGCGTCCACCTAGGACATGCCAACTGGTCTGCAAAGATGAGCATCTAGTATACATATGCTACGGCCTCAGGAGAAAGTTTATGGTCTAGCTGGCTTTTTGATGGTGAAGCGCTACAGTTTGGCTGTGCTGAAAGCGATGTTACTGCCTGGTAACGCCCCTTCATGGCCTAGTTTGATACACAAGATTGGGCGTGCGCCCTCACTTCATACTTTTCTGCGCTGTGCAGTGCGGTTCAGTAGTTTTCTATTTACTAGTTTGGAGGATCATTGTGCATACCGCATATTTAGGGGCTTTGCTCCAGAACATGGAGTTTTTTATGCAAAGTATTCCGCAGCAACTTCCATGTGCAGGCTTTGTGCCAGAAATTACACATCATTGTGCCGACAGAGCGGGCATGGCATTGGGTTTGTGGTGCCTTTTAAGGATCTGGGAGTGCATAGAGGACTGTGCACTGGAGTCAGCCAGAGAGAAAGAGAGATCTACGCAGGGAGACCGTGTATTGTTCTCCAGCGTGTGGTTGTGGGAAGGGTTCCTTGGTGTAGAGATTACACGGAGCCCTTACGTTGGAGTCAGCCATTGCAGAGCGGTACCTGGGACACTTTATGGAGGCAATTCAATTCTACGGTAGAGTAGTGCAGGGTGGGCGGGCTTGGTTCCTTTTTGGGCCTTACATATTACTTCCGGGTTTGTGGTTAAGCATGCATTGTCTTTGCCTGTCGTAATGGGGCAGCTCCTGGGGTTGATGGTATCGCAGCGCCTATGCTAAAGCTCAGTGGGACCATGCTGAAATGGTTGCACAGGGTCATTGTGGCGGTGTGGGAGTCAGGGAAAGCGCCAGTGGAGTGGAAACGTGCACTGTTGGTGGCACTGTATAAAGGCAAAGGAGAGCGCAAAGTGAGAGATAGCTATAGGGGGATAAGCTTGCTAAGTATACCGGGGAAGGTGTATGTCTTGGTCATTTTGGCTAAGATCAGTTCTCATATCGATGCACAACTGCTTGATAACCAGTCTGCTTTTAGGAAGGGGAGGGGCCTCACTGATGCTCTGTTCACCATACGCCAGGTCATCTCTAAGTCTGTAGCATTCGATCAGCCTCTATTCATGGCTTTTGTGGATTTGCGTAAGGCATATGATTATGTACCGCGAGACACGCTATGGCGCATCCTGCATGTGTACGGGGTACACACAAAGCTGATAGAGTTGCTGATGGACTTGCATACTGGCACACAGGCTGCTGTTAGGATGGGTGGTGTGGTGTCTGAGTGGTTTGATGTGCATGGCGGGGTGCGGCAGGGATGTGTCATTGCTCCCTTGCTGTTCAACATCTACATGGATTTTGTGGTTCGGCAGGCAATGGCTCAGATGCCGGAGGGATGTGGGGTGAAGCTAGCCTATCATGCAGATGGGAAACTTGAGCGTGATGGGTGTGGTAGTGGTGGGTGTGTGGAGCTGTTGTCTGTTCTGCTGTATGCAGATGATATGGTGTTGCTAAGTCCCAGCAGGGAGGAGTTGGTGGTCATGCTGCAGGTGATGGACAAGGTTGCTGCTAGTCTTGGGTTGCGCATCAATGCAAGCAAGACTGAGATCCTGTCCATTGACAAGGATTGGAAGGAGGGGGATGTGCCAGTGCAGCAAGGACCAGAGGTGGTTATCAGTGAGGGTGTGGTAAAAGAGGTGTCACAGTTCAAGTACTTGGGAAGTGTGCTTGTGACTGATGGCAGGTTGGATGTGGAGTTGAATATCAGGAGGGGTAAGGCTGTGGGGAGGTTTAAGCAGTTTGAAAAGATGTGGGGTACCAAGCATCTGTCATTGGCTACGAAGGTGAAGTGTTACAAGGCATATGTGTTGCCAATTCTGCTGTTCGGGAGTGAGTGTTGGTCCCTGACCAAAGTGCAATCGCAAAAGCTTGAGCGGGTGCACTCTAGCTGCCTTAGGAGCATCCTGGGGGTCAGGCTGTCAGATCGGCACACCAATGAGCATATCAGGAAATCATGTGGGGTAGCCACCTTGTCAGCATACATCACAGCAAATAGGCTGAGGTGGCTGGGGCATGTGGGCCGCATGGAGGAGGGCAGGTTGCCGCATATTGCGTTGTTCTCTTCATTACATGGTGACATGACGAGGCCAGTGGGTAGGCCTCGCCATACCTGGGAGAAATGCGTGTGTGCAGATCTGAAGGTGCTTGGTCAAGATGAGGGGAGCTGGGAGGCTTCATGTCAGATTAAGAGTGCTTGGAGGAAGAGGTTGTGGGATCTTACGCACCCTTGGGAAAGCCAACGGTTAGTGAGGTGTAGAAGGCGCACTAAGCAAGCTATTGATAAGCATGTGGAGCGCTATGTGGTGCCTTTCAGTGGCTGGGAGGATGGTGGTTCACCAGTACCTAGGTGGTGGGAGCCACCTCCAGCCCCTACTAGGGTGGTGCTTGATCCTGCTGCCTCCCCGCCACCCATGTGTGATGGAAGTGGAGCAGGTTTTGGGTTTTAGTGGTGGTGTTTGTTTCCCCTTGGTGTGCACGCCGTTGCATCTAGCCTCAGCTTGTGTGTGGCAAATCCACCATCGGTTGTGTGGCTTCGTGATTGTGATCAGGAGCCTTGTGTTTGTGGCCTAGGTTTGTTTGGCCATTGGCATTGCTGGTCTTGCGTTTTGATTGATTGATTGATGCATTGGGTACAGTCTCGGAGTGTAACTGATTGCGGCACATTGGGTGTTGGTGTGCCTCAGCAGTAAGATTTGGGTTGGGATGTCACCATTTGTAATTGAGTGAAAATGGATGCACCATTTTGATCTTGTTCAGGAGGCAGGTGCCCTCAAGCTATAGTAAGCCTACTTTCTTCTGATTGTACGCCGCTCATGGTGGAGGGAGCGGAGATGTAACTATGAGGAAGCATCCACATTAAGGTGGATGCAGCCGCCCTTATTACCTGCGTGCCGTCAGCCGGGTTTGTTTTCATTGCCATAATTCCCCCATGTACTGATGTATGGGCCATGACGCCCACCATGGGACAACTCGCATGGGACAGGGAATGCAGCCTCCTAGCACCACCACCTACGGCGGTCCGGAAAAACCCCGATGCTCAGAGCCGCGTCCGGCAGTTTTTGGCAGTACGGAACCATAGGACTGACAGACTATTAACCGATTTCTAAACACCTGGCCTCAATAGGACTTCTCTTTTTCAGAACGGTTCGATCCATGTAAGCTCTTCCTCCGGCCAACTCCGGCCAACTAGTGGGTCCTCACGGACGCACAGTTGATGCAAAAGCTGTGTACGACTATGTAAGCGGACATACTCAAGGTGAATTGAAATCTCCATGGCATCAGACACTACCAGTAATTGAAACACTCAGAGACATCGTCTCAACCAGGCTGAAGTTGAGCCAGATCGTAGCAACATTAAACGTTACCACTGTACAGTCTTTAATGTAACTAGCGAGTCCTTTCGCAGAAAGCGCTTCTACGTCCGATAGTGGCAGCATCCAATGCGAGGTTGCGGGAACACCTACCCTACTGACTGGATAGTTCAGACATGTCGAAGGTATGCCATCGTGCCGCATACGAGACGCGAATAGGGCAGTTATGCGTTGATTACTCAAGAAGATACGAACCTGCGCATAAGTCCAGCAGGCGGGCTTCCTGCTGCAAGTCACACTACTGATGAGCTGCTGCTGCTGCCTCTTCTGCTCTCTTCTTTCCGTGCAAGAGCTCCTGCTACTGTCCCGCAACTTTATAGTTGTAAGCCATGTCACGTTTTGTCTATTTCTTCAGGTGCTATACTCATGTACTGAGTGCTCCTACGGCTCACTACATGCTTTTGGCCCCCTGCTCATCGTTGGTCAAATACAGCTACATCTTCATGCTGTTTTTCCACTGCCACTGCCCTTGTCCATGCCAAACTTCCAGCCCCTGATCCTATCTCTTCTGCCCTTAACTTGTGCTGCTGCTGACCCTGTTGTTACTAACCGCTTCTGCACCAAGTGAACCCCAGGAGGCAGTGGGCGATGAAAAACAAGAAGCAGTGATTCACCGCTATGGTATGCAGCTCTCGGAACTTCAGTACCATCATATCAGGAGTGAGCTGTAAGCAATGCTACCGTAGCTCAGGCATCATGACCCTCACTGCATGGTTGGATGCTACACTACTGAGGGAATAGTGCCCACCTGATGAGGCTTCGGCGAGGAGAAAGGTTCCTCAGACGTTTCCCAAAGACCTCCTCCACCCCAAAGAAGCGCCTCAAAAACCGCAGCTCAATCAAGCTTGGGCACCACCCCATGGTGAGACGCACATCTCTTCTGTTTTGGGGTACTGGCAAGTGCATCTCATGCATATGTGGCTGCTTGTGGTCCTGCTCTAGGGTATATGATCTAGGCTTGTTTTAGGGGTTCAGTCCCTCTCACTATCTCTATATCTGCTGCTGCAGCTGCTTCTGTTGTCATATTTCTAGTAAGTCTCGTAATATGCCATAACAAAAACTGCCATATGCCCCACACCTCAAGCTGGTACAAGAACAGCAAGGTGGAACTATTGTCATAGTCCCCTCTCCTGCAGAGAGAGAGAGAGAGAGTGAGAGAGAGAGATCTACGCACGGAGACCGGGTATCAGGTTCTCCAGCGTGGGATTGTGGGAAGGGTTCCTTGGTGTAAAGATTACACGGAGCCCTTACCTTACCTCCTGCAAATAGTGCTGGGCTCGAACTTTGCTACCACAAACAGATCGCAAGCTATGCTGTGATGGGGTCTTTTGATCTATCAGGAGCTTCTCTGCCGTATAACGCATTTCTGTCTCCAAAGCTGCTGCTGCTGCCCTTGTGCATGCGGAAGGCTAACTGCCACATTGTCAGATATGTATGTAATAGGCCTGGTGAAGTGCTCGCTGTGTGCAATGCTCAAGGGGCGTACGGCGTGGGTACCCTTACTGAAAATTTACTCAACTAGTGCACTTCAATCATACGTGCTTTGCACTGTTCAATGGCTCTCTACAAGAATCTTCTGGTGTTTTTGGTCCGGCCTGTGCATGGGGGCAAATTGGTGACCAGTACATGTTGATGCGGGGGCTTCTTCAACTGGTCTACTTCAGGTGATGGCAAGATATCTCATGCATTTGGGGCTGCTTGTGGTTATGCTCTAGGGTTTATGGTTGAGGCGTGTTCTATGGATTCAGTCCATGTCGCTATCGCTGACTCTGCTGCTGCAGCTACTTCTGTTGTCATAGACCCTCTCCTGCAAGTAGTGTTGAGCCTAGCTTTTTCCACCACAAGCAGACAAATTGACAACTGGAGACAACTTCATCAGCTCCAGCGCCCTTTTCTGGTGTAGAAGCATTTCAGTATCCAAAGCTGCTGCTGCTGCTGCTGTGCAAGTGTATTGTGCTCTTCCCACACCGCTACCCATGTAGCTTTAAACTGACTCCAGCCAACCTATACCCGTATGCAGGCGTCAAGCAAGTCGTCCATCATAGAACTGCTGAGCTAGAGCACTAATATTGGTACTGCTGCTTTCCAGCTGATACAATATACTTGCATCACGAGTGTGCCTCAACATGCCCTTCCCATTGACTGTGCCTCCCCTTGCTGTGCTTCCCCATGCCTATGCTCACCGTCTCCCCACTCCCTGGCAGCCCAGGTCATGCTGAACTAATTTCAGCCCCATACAATCATCAGTGCAGCTGCAGAGTCTGCTACTGGCAGTTCAGGGGACACCTAGAAGAGACAGTGCTGCAAATAGCAGCAGATGGCGATGAGATGCTTATTGTGGGGAGTACGCTTCTAGCACAGAGAGCCACCTGCTACCAATATCAGTAGCACGAGCAGCAGTATGGCAATAGCAACAGCAGTAGGAAGAGGAGGAGTAGCAGCAGCAGCAGCACCATAGGCGTGGGCAAGGTAACTTGGAAATAGGCTGCTGCAACTGGCACCCATTGACAAGTCAGCACATTGGCTCGGGTGGCATGTAGCACTGTAGCAGTTTGTAAACAGACGGGTGCTATGCAGCTGGACTTGAACTTGTCCGGCAGCACTGCTTGCTTGGGACCACATACAGCCAAGCGGGCAGAGATGAGCAGGGAACAGTGCTGGTCCCGCCACTACACTACTCAGAAGCTAAAGCTATCCTGACAAAGCAGTCCATTTAATTAGAATACCCAGAGAGCAGTATGATGAGTATTTTGTATTGTATGCTTGCACCTGGGCTTACAAGCCCTACTTGTTTTCCAAGTAAGAGGGAGGCTCAACCTTACCCCCATTGGGGCAGTGCAGTTTTTGGGCGCTTTTGACCTAGCTGCTGGACTTCATTCTTAGGCATATATTGTCATGCTTGCATGCCAAAGACAACCCACATTCCACCTCGCTGTCTTTTGTGACGTCCTGAGGTGCGGGGCCTACGGCATTTATTGCTATGGTAGTTCACAAATTGTGATCAATGATTATTGGCTTTAGTGGATGGCTGACATTGCTTCCTTCAGCCTATACTATATGTCAGCTAAAGAAAGGGCATCACAATTGTCCAGCGGGCGGTCGTGTTGGCTCAGCACCTTCAAGGGTTGTATGCTGCGTTGCCAGCCACTCATGGATTGGACTACCAACATAGCTGATGTAGATTGTGGCTTGATGGATCATCAGCAGGCTGTTGGTGGGACTTTTTGGCTTATTGATACATGTGTGCTGCTGGATTGCTTGCCACACCCCATCCGTACACAGAAACAATGTTTGAAACCGTATGGGGGTGTCCCTGCTTGTTAAACAGTTGATCGTGCGGCTGTCTCAGCACGCAAAGGACATCTGTGCTGCAAGATCCACTGCGGAAAACCGCATGCAAGAATAAAAGGCTGCAGATTAAGTGTTTTGCAGAAAAAAGGCTGCAGATTAACTGTTTCGCAGGGCAACCAATGCAGCAGTGCTGCCAGCAGTGCATGCAGAAGGCTAAGGGCCAACCCAAATGGTTCCTGTAACCTTGTCTCAGATGGGGTCTGCTGCAACCCAGTCATGACACCAGTCATGTGGCAATTGGCATCACAGATTTGAGACCATCTTCAGAATTACCAAATGGCCCCGTTGTTTCAGGGAATGGGGGGCCAGTGCAGCGCCACCCGCAAGGAGGCAACTCAGGCTCTAACGGCATGTTCAAGGTTTGTGTCCAAGAGTCCCACATCAGCCCTCCCTTGATCCTTCCATAGCCAAGATATGTCAAGCCAGCCCAAATTGACTTGCCATGTGCTGAGCAGTTGACCCAGTCAATAGAAAGCCAAGCAGCACTCAAATGCCTTGCTCAGGGCTACCTATGAAGTAAACAGAAAAGCTAATCAAGCTTCTGAGAGTTTGAGCAAGCAATGTATACAGTGCTAACCTATCCCTTCACCAGCCAGTCCAGTTCACTCAGATCCATTAGAAGCAGCTCTTGTAGTTTGAAGGAGCATAGGTCAGCTTCGTCCAACCAAACAGTGGTGCAACGACAGTGGGGCGATCAAGCAAGGATACATATGCACTGGTGTGCATGGACAGTAGACTAGTCCCCTTAATTCACATTGTTCCATGGCAGGCCAGGAAAGAAGGTTGACTGGAGCAGTACACGTAGCTGAGCATGTGGAGAGGGGATAACATAGCAGATATGTCTAAAAGCGGCACCAGGGAGTGAGGATACTGGTGGGCGCAGGGACTGTACCATGGGATATACTACAAAGCACCTTTAGCATCTGGCCATCGAACACAGCCTTCACATGCAAAAAAGTGAGGTAAGGAGCATGCAATGGCGAAGTTTGGATGAAGCACAGCTGCATCGCTGGGCACAAGTCTACAGTAACATTGCCGAGCTCACTACAGTAGCAGCATAGAAGCAGAAGGTGATGACATACATGCCGAACGCAGTTGCTGGTCAAGCTAGTCCTTCAGAAATGGCCGCAAAATCGATCGAACCTCGCCTGGCTTGAAGCTGTCGGTGCTCGCACAGAAAGATTGCCAGCACATCCTGCAGGCTACGGGAGACTAGCAGCATAAGGCAGCCATGTGGGCTGATCCCATATCCTCTTAAGATTAGGCATATTGAAGTTCTCGCCGTGTGCAATGCTCAAGGGGCCGTACGGGTTGGGTACACTTGTCGGTATTCTATGTCGATGTGCCTCACTAAACACCAGCCATCTGAATCATGAACGGAGTGATTCAAAGAGAGATTGAAGCAGGTTATGAAGGAAGGCCCACAAAATGTGTTAACCTACAGCACAGCGACCGTCCACGACCAAACTTCGACTTCGCATGACAGCCCAGACGGCACCCCTCTAGCAGCTTGACAAGCCTGCCAGTGAGCTTGTTGATCGCAAAGCTGAGACAGGATGGCCCCACCAGAGCGCTGCCAAGCCTAGTGCGCACAAGCGGTTTGAATATGGCATGGCTCACGGTCGAACGTTTGCTCCGTTGCTTTTTTGGGGGTGCAATTTTGTCATGCCCTGCAGGGGTCTGCCAGTGCACAAGCACTTTTCCCCCTAGTAAATCTTGTATTGTCAGGAAATTGGGGGGAATGGTGCCGAAATAACAACTCGTTCGGCTGCAGGTCAACTTTCGTCTGAAGTGCCAATCTTCTCCATATATAAACGTCTGCCCACGGACCATTGCTATCCCATGCGGTGATAATTGTGAGTCTCTATCCAACTCCTGGAAAGGCGCCAAGCTCCGAAGGTAATAGCATGGCTGGGCGAGTCAATGGCACAAGGACAGGTTGTTGGGAGCTAGGTGCAGCGAAGTCCGCTTAAGGAGTTCAAAGTCGACAGCATGTGTCCATGTGCCTCCATAGTGCAGCTGCCTTGCTGGTCTTGCCTGGATTGCTAGGCGTGCAGCTGTAACCGCAAGGCAGCGAGATAGTCTCTCAGCATGCAAGAGCCTGTGGCAGCACTCCACCTATGACAGACAGTAAGTGAGCCTTTTCCTTATGCAGGTGTCTGTGTACAGTGCACGACGCGGAAGGTCCTCACTTGCCTGCTGCGCTGGTCAAAGACCCCATGGCTCGGTTCCTGTGTCCAGCACTTCTTGTGCTGGTGCTTCTACAAGCAGCCGGTAAGCTCTTTGTAGATATCATACGTACAATGTAGGAGAATAGCATGCGGAGCATTGCTACATGTTGTGCTTCCTCTTGCGTGGACATGGTACATCGTCCGGGGCGAAGACGCTCCTCACAGCCCGCATCACACGCTGGATCATCTTTTACAGGTCTTCAGCGCTGTCCGTCGTTACTCTCATGCACACATGTTCTGCTTGGGCTCAGTAGCCCGACTGCTTCTGTCAGGCCTGCCGGCTCTGCTTCCCTGGACTTCATGCTTGATTCTTCCTGTTCTGCAGGCTCCCTGGCTTGGAAAGATGGCTGTACCGACAAAGTTACGGGCTATTCCCCTTTCTTTGGTGTCAAGGGAGAGAACAAGCCCATGACTTACCATGACCACACCTCTCAGTGGAAGAAGCATGGCCAGATCACCAAGATCAACCTGTACTACTCATGGAACTTCAGATGTGTGCAAGGTATCAAGGTCACCTATGGCTATGATGCCAAGAATGCCATGAAGATTGGTATTGACAAGTCCAGCCTGACAACAAAAGACATCAAGCTTGCTGACTACGAGTGGGTCACCAAGGTGGATGTGCGTCAACAGGAGAACAAGTAAGGCCCCTCAGAACATGACTGAGCATAAAGAACCTGAAATGTATGATTAATAGCTGATAGAAGCTGATAGCTGGTTCACCATAAGCACCCTCCAGTTGTATTCTTCCTTGGCCATGGCAAGGTTTGCAAAGATGATCATGAGTACCATGTATTTGTTATCATCATCTAATATCTCACTCATCTGCATTGCCCCTTCAGGTGTATTGAGTACATCAAGCTCTTCACCAACAAGAAGGCCTCCTTGACCTTTGGTGATACCAAGTCCACTGCTCCTCTGCAAACCGCCACTATCAACCGCAAGCAAGGTTTCATGGCTGCCATCCGTGGTTGGGAGGACAAGGTCACCAACAAGGAAGGGAAGGAAGTTGCTGGTGGTCTGCAGCAGCTGCAGTTTGTTTGGGCTGTCGAGGAGTGCCCAACTCCTGAGAGCCCGAAGCCTGCTGAATCTCCCAAGCCAACACCTCCGACCCCTGCCCCAAAGCCTAAGCCAGTGTGCCCCTCTCAGCCCACCCTGTGCACCACTGACATGCAGCTTGGTCCAGCTACCTTCTGTCCCTTTGTCAACCCCTTCAAGGCTAGTGTCTGCCTGGGTGGGTGCTGCAAGTCTGCTGGCAAGTGCAAGGCCCCGGTGTGCTCACTTGCTGGCCTCGGAGCGGATGTTGCTACCATCGATATGCTCTGCTGGGGCAAGAATGCTGGCCTGTTCGGAGGCCTCAACAAGTGCAAGAACCTTGCCTGCAAGTTGGCTGTACCCGGGTGCACGTCTGATCTCATCACCGGCAATTGCTTGGGCACTGTTGTTGCTCTTGAGAGTGGCATCGACAAGGATGCCAAGAAGTATGTGGGCATGCCTTGCCTAGACAAGTCCAGCATGTTCGACCTTGCCCAGCTTAAGAAGAAGGTACTGCCTCTCTCTCTGCTCACTGGACTTGCTGATACCAAGGGCGAGTATGTGAGCACATTGTGGAGCGTCTGTGATTGCACGGCCCAAAACCCACTGATCCCTACGCTCCCCAACATTGGTCTTGACCTCCTGAAGGGCAAGCTCTGCAAGGGTCCCATGTGCGCCTTGATCCCCAAGCTTTCAGCCTTTGGTGTTGACTTGAAGGATCTTCAGGTAAAGGGATGAGATCGATAGAGATCGATAGGGGCAGCATTTTCAGCAATAGTGATTGCTTAATACACTGTCTGCAACTGATGCATGCTAGATTGGCGCTCCAACAGCTTCATCAATAATCCTGGCCACATGGCTTTTAGTTAACAAGTATCATTGGTGCTCTCTGCAGATCCCCTTGGCAACCCTACAGCAGTACGCAAGCTTGCTGACCCCTGACCCCATCAACGTGAATATGACTGAGCTGTTGAAATTGGTGTCTCTCCCAGAGCCCCCTAAGGTCAGTAACTGCTGAGTAGAAGGTGCTAGCTGTGATTGTCTTCTTCCATTAGCTGCTTGGTAAACTTCTTTTTCATGAGCTATTGGATGCTTCAAGCTTGGTTGTGCAGGGCTTTGTGCCGTAGCAGTCATACCGCCAATGAATACTGCTAGTTATTGTTGGGAAGGAGCTGCTACCTCTACTGTCTGCTTGCATCATCTGTGCCCCGTTCTGGTTCCTTTTCACATGCTATGGGATAAGGTGAATGGACCAAGGTGTCTGTGCAGAGATTGCATTATGTGTAAAGACACAGGAGTAAAATATGTGGTGCACTTGCCAAACGCCATGGTACCAATTTGTGGTGCTGCTTTCTGACAGGTGACCATCCCCGACATCCAGCTGTCTGACCTTTTGAAGCCAACTCTGCCTAAATTCCCGTCGGCCGAAGACGTCGTCAAGGCAGTCAACCAGTTTGCAGATGCTTTGGGCCCCGTTGCTGATGCTCTTAGGGATCAGGCAGATGATATCGGTACTGCAGTAACCAAGGGTGCCGAGGAGATTGCAAACGCTGCTGTGGGCAGTGCAGTTGCTGCAGCCACTGGTGCCGCCAACGCAGCAATCGACATCTTGAAACAGATTCCCTCCTTGGGCCTGCCTTTCCAGCCCGGGTCAATTGACTTGTCAAAGCTTGGCATTGACCTCACCAAGCTCCCCAGGGTGGATCTTAGCAACCTTGCCAAGATCGACCTCGGCCCCCTTGATCTTAACATCCCCCTCACACCTGAGGCCATCCAGGCTAAGATCATTGCTGACCTAAAGAAGCTGTTTTTGGCGAAGTTGGGTTAGGTTTGGGACTGTTTGCATGTCTAGTGTACAAAAGGAGAGTGTCTAGCAACGTTGTGGCAGACCACAACAGCTAGTACGGGTGCCGGTAATGGTGGTGAGGCTGGCAGCACTACTGGTGTGGTGCAGTTGGTATGGTGATCCTGGAGGGGCTGGTGTAGTGCAAATGGCTTGTGGGGACTGTGTCAGTCAGTTCTTATTGCTTCACACAATGGTGCAGCATTCTATTGTTCTAGGGGTTGTTGTGCACACCCCTTAATGAGAGATTACTCAATCAGTGCATTTCAATGTTCAATAGCTCTGCATTTAGACGGGGCAAATTGGTGACCACAGGTACATACTGACACGGTTCTTGACTGGGGGTTGATATCATAGCTTTTGTCATGTCATTGGAGTGATTTCTGCGTTTGGCAATCCACATCTGAAATGTTCATCATATGTTGGGCCGAGTACAGGGTAGAGTGCATGTACTGTAATCTTCACAAACCAAACCTTGGTGGCCGCATTACCCGATTATCAACAAGCCTCAGGTTGTAGCTGCTGGCTCTAGTAGAACGCCGCCCTACCAGCACAGCATTTCTCTGTGTCAGTACAGATCTGGTTCACTTTTAGGGTGTGTGTGTGTGTGTGAATCTTCAGTAAATGAGTGGACAAACCCATCAGCACGTGTGCGGGTGCCACACTTTACCACAAGGGTGGCAAAGCCACTGACACAAATCAATCAATCAATCAATCAAAACGCAAGACCAGCAATGCCAATGGCCAAACAAACCTAGGCCACAAACACAAGGCTCCTGATCACAATCACGAAGCCACACAACCGATGGTGGATTTGCCACACACAAGCTGAGGCTAGATGCAACGGCGTGCACACCAAGGGGAAACAAACACCACCACTAAAACCCAAAACCTGCTCCACTTCCATCACACATGGGTGGCGGGGAGGCAGCAGGATCAAGCACCACCCTAGGGGCTGGAGGTGGCTCCCACCACCTAGGTACTGGTGAACCACCATCCTCCCAGCCACTGAAAGGCACCACATAGCGCTCCACATGCTTATCAATAGCTTGCTTAGTGCGCCTTCTACACCTCACTAACCGTTGGCTTTCCCAAGGGTGCGTAAGATCCCACAACCTCTTCCTCCAAGCACTCTTAATCTGACATGAAGCCTCCCAGCTCCCCTCATCTTGACCAAGCACCTTCAGATCAGCACACACGCATTTCTCCCAGGTATGGCGAGGCCTACCCACTGGCCTCGTCATGTCACCATGTAATGAAGAGAACAACGCAATATGCGGCAACCTGCCCTCCTCCATGCGGCCCACATGCCCCAGCCACCTCAGCCTATTTGCTGTGATGTATGCTGACAAGGTGGCTACCCCACATGATTTCCTGATATGCTCATTGGTGTGCCGATCTGACAGCCTGACCCCCAGGATGCTCCTAAGGCAGCTAGAGTGCACCCGCTCAAGCTTTTGCGATTGCACTTTGGTCAGGGACCAACACTCACTCCCGAACAGCAGAATTGGCAACACATATGCCTTGTAACACTTCACCTTCGTAGCCAATGACAGATGCTTGGTACCCCACATCTTTTCAAACTGCTTAAACCTCCCCACAGCCTTACCCCTCCTGATATTCAACTCCACATCCAACCTGCCATCAGTCACAAGCACACTTCCCAAGTACTTGAACTGTGACACCTCTTTTACCACACCCTCACTGATAACCACCTCTGGTCCTTGCTGCACTGGCACATCCCCCTCCTTCCAATCCTTGTCAATGGACAGGATCTCAGTCTTGCTTGCATTGATGCGCAACCCAAGACTAGCAGCAACCTTGTCCATCACCTGCAGCATGACCACCAACTCCTCCCTGCTGGGACTTAGCAACACCATATCATCTGCATACAGCAGAACAGACAACAGCTCCACACACCCACCACTACCACACCCATCACGCTCAAGTTTCCCATCTGCATGATAGGCTAGCTTCACCCCACATCCCTCCGGCATCTGAGCCATTGCCTGCCGAACCACAAAGTCCATGTAGATGTTGAACAGCAAGGGAGCAATGACACATCCCTGCCGCACCCCGCCATGCACATCAAACCACTCAGACACCACACCACCCATCCTAACAGCAGCCTGTGTGCCAGTATGCAAGTCCATCAGCAACTCTATCAGCTTTGTGTGTACCCCGTACACATGCAGGATGCGCCATAGCGTGTCTCGCGGTACAGAATCATATGCCTTACGCAAATCCACAAAAGCCATGAATAGAGGCTGATCGAATGCTACAGACTTAGAGATGACCTGGCGTATGGTGAACAGAGCATCAGTGAGGCCCCTCCCCTTCCTAAAAGCAGACTGGTTATCAAGCAGTTGTGCATCGATATGAGAACTGATCTTAGCCAAAATGACCAAGACATACACCTTCCCCGGTATACTTAGCAAGCTTATCCCCCTATAGCTATCTCTCACTTTGCGCTCTCCTTTGCCTTTATACAGTGCCACCAACAGTGCACGTTTCCACTCCACTGGCGCTTTCCCTGACTCCCACACCGCCACAATGACCCTGTGCAACCATTTCAGCATGGTCCCACTGAGCTTTAGCATAGGCGCTGCGATACCATCAACCCCAGGAGCTGCCCCATTACGACAGGCAAAGACAGCTTCTTCAACCTCCTGCACAGTAGGTGGCTGAGCTGCTGCTTCACTCTGCTGGTTTGCACCTTGCCCTGCCTCCATCTTCTGCACTAACTCCTCAATGGTCTGCTGCATTTGCTGGTCGAGCTTGGCAGGGCAGTTGAGGACATCAGCAAAGTGCTCAGCAAAGCACTTCACCACCTCCTCCCTGCTTTGGAACAGCTGCTTGCCATCAGCACCCCCTAGCACAGCTGTAGGAGCAGCAGAGCTACTGCCCTGCTGCTCCTTGAAGATCCGCTGGACATGCTTGTGGAACACGGCTAGATTACCAGCTTTTAGAGCATGTTCCGCAAACAGCGCTTGCTGCTTGAAGTACCGCTCCTGATCCTTCTTAACCGCTCGCCTAGCAGCATTATTGGCCTCCCTGTAATCTGCCCTGGTAGCATCATTAGGAGAGGACAGCACCGCTGCATGTGCTGCATGTTTCCGCTCAATCTTCTGCAAGGTCGCATCGGATATAGCGAAATCTCGGCGCCGCTGCTGAGGCTTGAGGTTTAGACCAGCCTTATGGGCTGCTTGGCTGGCTGCCGCTGTTAGCTGTGTCCATTCGTCTTGTGCGCTCTGCAACTGAGCCCCTACCAGACGGCTGAACTGGTTAGACATTGCCAGCTCAAAGCACTGCTGAGTTGCTGCAGATTCTTGCAGCCGGCTGCAGTCATAGGGCCGTGCTGGCTGTCCCTTCGCACTGTGCTGCTTGGCCACTGACAAGCGGAGGCGCATCGTAAGCACCAGCATTCTATAATCAGAGCCACCTGTATCAAAGCTGCGAAAGACCCTGCAGTCTGTCACACTTGACATGAACCGCTTGGAGACAGCTATGTAATCGATGACCCTGAGCACATCCTGCTTGTTTCTATTAACCATCTTGTGAGTAGCAGTCCGGTAATTGCTGTGCTTGAAGAAGGTGTTGGCTAAGCGAAGGTTCAAATAGAACACTAAATGACCATTTTGTACCGCCATGATCATGCATAATACATGCCAAAGAAGACTACTGGAAACAGTACACACACAACGGCAATATTAGTTGTTTAAGTTTAAGCCCAGCACATCAAGCTGTCACTTCATATCACTTCAGATCATTGCATACAACTTATGCACTCTCACCCAGATGTAGAGCCATCACAGAGCAGCAGCAGTTCCAGACTAGAACCAACATAGACTATAGTATCATACCAGTATAGGGCCAAGTAAGCCTATGGAGGCATTGGAACGTAATGTGAATCATAGGCAGCTAATCCCCTACTCATGCCCCATAATCCTCAATTTAATTTATCCTCCATAGGTCGTTCTTCAACAGGAAGCAACCCATAAAGGTAAGGGCTCCGTGAAATCTTTACACCAAGGAACCCTTCCCACAATCCCACGCTGGAGAACAATACCCGGTCTCCGTGTGTAGATCTCTCTCTCTCATCTCTCTCTCTCTCAGGAAGCAACCTTCATTCGGGCATAATTTCATCCTTTCTACCATCATCAGGCAGTAAGTTGTAAGCAACTATCCCGCCTTTTTTTCAGAGCTTGGATGCACCTCACAGCGTGCACATGATCACTATGACTGAAACAAACTTGTTATGACTGTCCTAAAGGAGATTGCCCCGGTAAGGAGGCGGGATAATATTGTCCCGGACAGGGTGAGCCGTAGGGAGCTGTTTGCATCCAATGGTAGTCTTTTGCAGCAGAAGGGGCCTATGGCACTTTTTGCTATGGCATATCATGAAATGTAATAGCAGCAGAAGTATAGTAAAGCCAGGAACGATCGGCACCATTAGCAGCAGGAAGGCCGGGAAGCTGCCGGGCCCACAGTGTGAAACATAGTCACACTCAGCGGACATGCTGCAGGATTTATCATGCAGGACAGAAACAGAAGCAACAGCGGTCCTGGGGGAATAAAGTGATCGGCCAGCCTGTCTGTCCCGCCGTGCACAGTAAGACATATCTGGGGTTTGTTACCAACTATTGCTTGCACCCGGGCTTACAAGCCCTCCTTGCTTTCTCAAGTAGGAGGGAGGCTCTTACCCCCATTGGGGCAGTGGAGGTTTTGGGTGATTTTGACCTAGCTGCTGGACCTCATGTTTAGGCATGCATATATTGTCATACATGTCGAAGTTTACCCGTATTCTGTTCCACCTCGCTGCTCTTTGTGACAGCTTGAGGTGCGGGGCCTATGGCACTTATTGCTATGGCATATCATGAAATGTAATAATGATAAGACATATCTGCCTGCCTGGTGCCTGCCAAGCTAATTCTTCAAACATGCCCCCAGGGTATGAAGCATCCAATAACTAGTACCTGCTTGAGGAAGAGGGTGATGAACACAATCACTGCAGCAAGCCACTCCCTACAGCATTTATTGCTATGGCATATCATGAAATGTAGTAACAAAGAAGAGCAGCAGCAGCAACTTAATGCAGCAGCAGGATGGGCAAGAGCCGTACACAGCATGAATGTACCGCTTCCTGCTGCTTCTGGGCCTGGCAGCACTACGGGTCCCCTGTGCGCCTTGATCCCCAAGCTTTCAGCCTTTGGTGTTGACTTGAAGGATCTTCAGGTAAAGGGATGAGATCGATGGGGGCAGCATTTTCAGCAATAGTGGTTGCTTAATACACTGTCTGCAACTGATGCATGCTAGATTGGCGCTCCAACAGGTTTATCATACCTATGAATTCCTACTGGTGCATGATGTGGTCCAACAGCTTCATCAATATTATTACATTTCATGATATGCCATAGCAATAAGTGCCATAGGCCCCGCACCTCAAGCTGTCACAAAGAGCAGCGAGGTGGAACAGAATACGGGTAAACTTCGACATGTATGACAATATATGCATGCCTAAACATGAGGTCCAGCAGCTAGGTCAAAATCACCCAAAACCTCCACTGCCCCAATGGGGGTAAGAGCCTCCCTCCTACTTAAGAAAGCAAGGAGGGCTTGTAAGCCCGGGTGCAAGCAATATTTGGTAACAAACCCCATTGGTTGGACCTCACGCCACATCAGAAGGGTGAGCATAAGCATTCCTAATCTTCCAAGCAGCTGCAACATATTTAGCTATACACTTAAATGCATGCTTGAAAGGGCCATATACTAAGCCAGACTCCTCATCGACGTCTACACCCCAGAACTCTTCATTAAGCATGCTATGCAGCTTCTCCTCATCAGATTTGCCATCCAATATCTGACATTTTGCAGCAACATCAGGGTCAGAAGTCAGCTTCTCCCACAGCTTTTGCCTTTGTGCCTGGTAAACAGGACAGTCAAACAAGAAGTGTTCAGGAGATTCAACTTCACCTCCCAATTCAGGGCCAAGATCACAGGACTTGCAGCACTCCCTACGTGCACTTTGCCTGCTAGCGCTCTGCCTACCGAATTTTGCTGTCATAGCGTTGAGAGGAAGAATACCTGCACGCAGCTGCATAATGAGTTCCATGCCTTTGCTCAGAGGGCCTGTGCACAGATATGGCTGCGGCTTGAAATAATTGATATCGTCATTGTAATGCTGCATATATGTCGCTAAAGTAGATTTATTCCTAGCACCCTCCTCCCGAACAGCCCTGTCTCTTTCATATATACTCCACCTGACATATGCCCTGAAGCTAGGTAGGTGTCCCTCTCTCACTCTTGCTTGTAAGGTTTCTTCCTGCATGCCTAGTTCAGCCCTGAGTTTATTGAACCTCTTCTGCCAAGAAGTATAATTCCTGTGGCTTGGCCAAGATGCTTCAAGTGCCTGCCTGCTAAAGCTAGTAGTATCCTTTTGCTGTAATTTGAACCACCATTCAACCTTCCTCTGGTCCAACCAGCTAGATAGAGGTCTAACACCAGCTTCTGCCCTCAATACCTCATGGCAGATGTTTGGCTTGCAATGCAGTGATCTCTTCAAAACCTCTATTTGGATCTTAGACTCTATGGTATTTGTCTGCTGGGATGATGCCCACCATACCTCAGAACCATACTCAACCCTTGGTCTTATCAAAGCCAGCAGCATGGCTCTCTTAACCTCAAAGCTTACATGACGATTCTGGAAGAATGTTTGCAATGCATTAATGGAGGCTGTAGCTTTTTCAATCATACCTGCAATGTGAGCGTCCCATTTGCAATCACTAGTGAAAACAATCCCCAAGTATGTATATGCATCTAGTACTGGCAAATTCTCACTGCTAAAACTTACCTTTGGGGACTCTTTATTGGGGGGCAAAGGACCAAACACAACAACAGCACTTTTAGTTGGGCTCAGCTTAAAACGCCACTTACGACTGTAGGCATGAATCGTGTCAGCCATCTTCTGAAGCTCTTCCTGCGATTCTGCAAGCCCTACAAGGTCGTCAGCGAGCATTAGTGCTACCAACTTTGATCTACCTTCAATGTTACTCTCATCAGCCCTTCCTATGCCCTGTTCCCCACTACCACTATTATCTACCTCTTTTGGTAGGGGAACCCCCGGGTGCTTTTCCCATATCTCTTTTAGGAGACCGTAAATCAGCTTCATCAATAATCCTGGCCACATGGCTTTTAGTTAACAAGTATCATTGGTGCTCTCTGCAGATCCCCTTGGCAACCCTACAGCAGTACGCAAGCTTGCTGACCACTGACCCCATCAACGTGAATATGACTGAGCTGTTGAAATTGGTGTCTCTCCCAGAGCCCCCTAAGGTTAGTAACTGCTGAGTAGAAGGTGCTAGCTGTGATTGTCTTCTTCCATTAGCTGCTTGGTAAACTTCTTTTTCATGAGCTATTGGATGCTTCAAGCTTGGTTGTGCAGGGCTTTGTGCCGTAGCAGTCATACCGCCAATGAATACTGCTAGTTATTGTTGGGAAGGAGCTGCTACCTCTACTGTCTGCTTGCATCATCTGTGCCCCGTTCTGGTTCCTTTTCACATGCTATGGGATAAGGTGAATGGACCAAGGTGTCTGTGCAGAGATTGCATTATGTGTAAAGACACAGGAGTAAAATATGTGGTGCACTTGCCAAACGCCATGGTACCAATTTGTGGTGCTGCTTTCTGACAGGTGACCATCCCCGACATCATTATTACATTTCATGATATGCCATAGCAATAAGTGCCATAGGCCCCGCACCTCAAGCTGTCACAAAGAGCAGCGAGGTGGAACAGAATACGGGTAAACTTCGACATGTATGACAATATATGCATGCCTAAACATGAGGTCCAGCAGCTAGGTCAAAATCATCCCCGACATCCAGCTGTCTGACCTTTTGAAGCCAACTCTGCCTAAATTCCCGTCGGCCGAAGACGTCGTCAAGGCAGTCAACCAGTTTGCAGATGCTTTGGGCCCCGTTGTTGATGCTCTTAGGGATCAGGCAGATGGCATCGGTACTGCAGTAACCAAGGGTGCCGAGGAGATTGCAAACGCTGCTGTGGGCAGTGCAGTTGCTGCAGCCACTGGTGCCGCCAACGCAGCAATCGGCGACATCTTGAAATAGATCAAGGGGCCCTGCTGCTTGGGTCTTCCTTTCCAGCCCGGGTCAATTGACTTGTCAAAGCTTGGCATTGATTTCACCAAGCTCCCCAGGGTGGATCTTAGCAGCATATACCGTCATAGCTAGTCCATACAAAAGCACTTGCCCCCCATAACAGCTCCACCATCCCAGCTCAAGAGTAGTACTCACACAAACGCATCTTACTAAAAGTAACAGACAAGCAGGACATCAAATTAACTGCATGCTAGACACCATGCATGCCCCTGGCCATCCAGCACTGCTGCAGCAACAAACAAAAACCTTTGAAGGTGTAGTGTGGCAACCGCAAGAGGGCTACAACCAAACACCAGCAGTTCACCCCAAGTCTGACCACCCCCACATACGATCTTGGTCATACACTGCACCCAGATAGGCCAGCACATAGCTTCACAGCCGAGCCATATGCAGCGAAGCCCTGCGACCCAAATCCACCTCTTTCATGATGGGGAAGCCAATCAATCTCTGCTGCCCAGCTTACAAAAGAGCAAAAAGCTGCTCCCGTCCTTTGCTCCCTATTACTCAGCTGACTCTGCATGTCCAATTTAGCAGCCAGATATTACTCTCATGTGTATGCTGTACCACACCAGCAGCATGAGCACTGACAATATTATACGTCTGCATATTGAAGGTGAAAGCTATTGAGAGGCAGGCTATCACACCATACCACAGTGTAGCGCTCAAGGAAGACCAAAAAACATTGACGCTGGAGTACAAAAAGGCACACTTGCAAGAAATAGAGAAAAAGCATGCCACTACGCGAAAATGGGTCCAGACATGCCGCGAGCTCATTGGTTAAAAAAGTGAGACAGGGGTGCTTGCTGCCTAGGTCACTTGCTGAACCAGTCACCACCCTGCTAAAACAAGTGTACTTCACTTTTCATAACGAACGTACATGTGGAAAAAGGGCCAGGAATGTTGTGAGCCCCGTTCACTCAAGACAGTCTACATTGCTGCTATCTGCTTTTTCAGCCTGGCACTGCTGTAGCAGTGCTCACTCAGGAAAATGAGATGAATCACAGGACTGCTTTGGAGCTGTGCACAGCTTGCAGCATGACTCTGCCACTCACTCAGGCATGGTGTCCTGAGTTTTCTCACTAGTACAGCAGCCCACAATCCACCAGTTGATTACAACCACCACATGAAGTCCATGCCATCTATTGAAGGCTATGCCATTTGACAAACCAGACTAGAAAACCTGCAAGCACGCTCATATGAGAACCTGGAAAATGCCAGTAGTACATATATATACAATAGATCACTGCACGGGCCGTGCAGCAAAAGCAGCATTGCTACATCCAGTTTGTTTTTAGGTACATATACATGGTAGATCTCCGGCCACATGCCCCCTGCCAAGCAGGACCTATAACCCGCTGCTCTGCTCTAAGATAATCCACATTGAGCACTCTCCCAAGGCATTACCCCACTCGGTGACTACTCAGGGGGGTGATCTAAATGTTATGATCATCCTCACTAAGTGGACCCCCTTTGTACATATATCCACGAACATATGCGGCATGCATACACGTACCCCACATATATTGTCACTCAAGGGCACACACTCTCATTTGGGGGTACCTGGCCGACCACCAAAGACTAATGCTAAGAGCAATTATGCGTAGTAATGATGTTACATATCATGCAGGAGGACATGTCCCAGCCCAGGGTACTGTTTAAACTCCCAGCCCGTTTTCGGAACCAAGGCAGCCTACAAAGGGCTCTTGACTGAATAAGTGCCCAACTGCCATTACCTCACTCATCTCCAGGAACCACTGTGGGACACGCACACAGCCAGGAGGGCTAAAAGTAGCCCAAATGTAATGTAGGTGTGACCTAGGCTACAGACCCCTGACGCCCAGACAGACGCTGATGACCCCCTGGCAGTGAAGTACCTCCTGAAGGATGCGGCTGGCACCACTTGCTAACCACAGTTTCCTCCACTTCATCCTCTCCTAGAACCCCACAAGAGCAATACATGAGCGCCTTTTAAACCCTGGCAATTCACTCCGCCTCCAGCACAATGTGCTCTTTAGTGCCCTCCTCACCAATCTCTCCCCTCAACCCCATCCTGGCCGCCAAACCCCAAAGACCAAACCCCAAGCCCCCTGGCACTTCACTCCGCCTCCAGCACGATGTGTTCCTGTGTGCCCTCCACCCTGATCCCTCCCCTCCTGCCAACCTCCACACTGCCACCATATATCTCCAGGTACTCCTCAGGTAGGGGCCGGTCCTGCTCAGGTGCCAACCAGAGGCGCAGCAGGTGACGGCGCTGCTCCACCTCCTCCCAGTCCGTGAAGGCACTGCGGGTGTGTAGCTGCGTGTGGTTGGACAGCACCTGGATCTCTCCTGGTTGGAGCATGTAATCCATACGCAGCGCATCACTGGAGGCATACTCGTTGAACACCTGGGGTGAAGCACAAAGGAATAACAGAAGGGATTTACCATAGCAGCAGGAGCAGGGAGAGGAGCAGCAGCAGCAGCAGCAGGAAAGGGCAGCAGCAGCAGCAGCAGGAAAGGGCAGCAGCAGCAGCAGCAGCAGCAGCAGCAGCAGCAGGAAACAAAACACTAGTGCTTTTGCAGGAAGGAGGGAGGAAGGAAGGAAGGAAGGAAGGAAGGAGGGAGGGAGGAAGGAAGGAGGGAGGAAGGAAGGACGGAGGGAGGGAGGGAGGGAGGAGGTTTTTGAGTTGCTCCCGGTTGTAGCATGTAGTCCATACGCAGAGCATCACTAGAGGCATACCCATTGAACACCTGAGGTGGAGCAGAAAGGAACAGTAGCAGGATATTAGCAACAGCAGCAGCAGCAGCAGCAGCTGGAGTCTGCTGGAGCAGCAGCACGAAATGGGACACAAGTGCTGTTGCAGAGGGAGGACAGAGGTGCGTAGTTTTGCCTGGCTGTAGCATGTAATCCAAACAAAACGCATCACTGGAGGCATACTCATTGAACATCTGGGGCAAAGCAAAATGGAACAACAGAAGGATATTAGCAGGAGCAGGGAGAAGTGCAGCAGCAGCAGCAGCAGCAAGTCAAACAACGTGTTCTTGCAGCTGGAGGAAGAAGGCGTGTAGTTGCTCCTGGTTGTAGCAGGAAGTCCAGACGCTGGAGCATCACTAGAGGCATACTCATTGAACATCTGGGGTGAAGCGAAATGGAATCGTAGCAGGAAATTAGCAGCAGGAGCAGGAACAGCAGTGGCAGCAGCAGATAACTGCTGAAACAGCAGCAGTGCAATGCTGAAACAGCAGCAGCAGCAGGAACTCAAACAACATGTTTCTGCAGAGGGAGGACTAAGGTGTATATTCCCTCCTGAATGACGCATGTAATCCAAACGCCTTGCATCACTGGAGGCATACAAACACCTGGAGCAAGCAAAAGGGAACAGCAGCCGAATAAGCAGCAGCATTTAGGCAGTAGGAGTAGGAGCAGCAGCAGCAGCAGGAAACAGCCGGTACACAACAGCAGTGCAGTGCTGGAACAGCAGCAGCAGCAGCAGCAGCAAGAACTTAAAAAAGGTGTTTTTGCAGAGGGAGGAAGAAGGCGTGTAGGTGTTCCTGGTTGCAGCGCGTAAGCCCTAGGCAGCGCATCATTTAAGGCAGACACATTGAACACCTGGGGCTGACCAAGATGGAAGATCTTTCAAGTAACATTCCATAGCGCAAGACCAGCTATGCCATTGGCCAAAGATCTTCAGGCCATAAAGGCTCATAATCACAAATAGCAAGCTGCACAACCAGCCCACGCACAAGCTAGGCTAGATGCAGCGGCAGAATGGACTAGAACCAAACGGAACGGCGGCGGGACATCAGATGAAGCGTTTCTGCAGAGCGAGGAAGGAGTAATGCCTCAAGGCTCAACGAATACATGACAAGAAGTGTGAAAAAACATGAGGACGCGTCTTGTGTGCAGTTGAATGGTTTGGAGAGCAGCTGGATACTTCTGGGTTGCAGAGGCATCAGTGCAAGCGGACCTATTCATCACTGACAAGTTACAGCAGCGGAACACAGATGTAAACACTTGTGCTACATTAACACATTTGCAGGAGGGTGAGGAGAGGACCCCATGAAAGAATTACAGGATTGGATGCATATGCAGCTGTGCGTCCAGAGACGAAATTTCACATAAACATATCTCGGCGGTTGCAGATGTACTGGACAGTGCATGTATTAGAAATGATGCGAATGTCTGTTGTCCCCTCCCTCCCCCCCAACACACCTGGCTCCTGGACACATCCCCTCCCCCGGAACCCTGAAGCTTCATCAGGGGATGTCTTGAACTCATCCTTGTAGGAGACAGACCCACCTCCACACCCACACTAGGCCCTCTGACAAACCCTAAACCCTACACCCTAAACTGTCCTATGCCTCACTTTAATAGTGTTGCTCTGTGCTCTGAGTACCTAAGCATGCCTCTGGCTTAGCAGCTTCATTGTGCTTTGATACCATCTTTTTAATAGACACACCCACTTCCACACCCACACTAGCCCCGTTGGAAACCCCTAAAAACACCCTAAACCCTAAACTGTCCTATGCCTCACCTTGATAGCTTCATAGTGTTGCTCTGTGAGCCTGGGCACCTCTGCATGCCTGTGACTCACATCTTCACTGTGCTTTAAAACAATCCTTCTAGAGGACACACCCAGATTCAGCAGCTTCATCATGCTTTCACATGTTCCTTATAGTTCACATGTTCCTTATAGGAAAACACGCCCACTTCCACACACACACACACTAGGCCCTGTTGCACACCCCAAACCCTGAACTGTCCTATGCCTCACCTTGATAGCTTCATAGTGCTGTTCTGTTAGCCTGGGCACCTCGGCATGCCTCTGACTCAGCAGGTAGTAGTTGTCACTGAAGTTCACACTGAGGTATCCCTGGTGGTAGTTGAACACTGGGATCATAAAGTAGGGCTTCTTCCCGGGGGGAACTTCACCCTTGCGGTCCATGTACCAGGGGCCAGCCAGGATGGGGGCGAGGTGGGGGTGCTGCTTCACTATCTCATTGTGCACTGCAGGACAGGAGGGGGGGGTATCGGCAGTGGTCAGTGCTGGGGGGCGGGGGGGGGGGGGGTGCAGCAAGAGAGCGGCTGGGAAAGTCCACAACAAACATCATTAGATGGGCCATAGAACGTCACTTTTCAAAAAATGCTCCAGCCTTGCGGTCATACACCAGGGACCAGCCAGGATGGGGCCAGGTGGGGGTGGTGCTTCAGAACCTCATTCTGGACTGTGAGACAGCAAGGAGGGGAGACATCGCTAGTGGTCAGTGCATAGCAGGTGATACAGCGAGAAAGAAAAACCTAAGCAATTGCCTTGCACAAAATCCTAAACCCTAAGCTGATCAGCCAGGATGGGGGCGAGGTGGGAGTGGTGCTTCACTCTCATTGTGGATTGTAAGGCAGCATGGAGGGGCGGGGGACATCGCTAGTGGTCAGTGCATAGCAGACATGCAGTGAGATGGCTGCTAGGAAAGTTCCCAATGGGGGTTCTGGAACTTTCATTACTGGTTTCAGTCTTATTAATTAAACACCACTGAAGACCTAAAAAGTTTTTGGTGAAGGGTTATGGCAGACTTGACGCAGTCTTTAGACTGCGGACTGGCTGCTAGAACCCTTCTTCTGTGTAAAGAAAAAACCACAACAAATTTGATCGTGAATTGCTACATCAAGAGCGTGGGATCTGATGATGGCCAACAGGCCGAAACGGGAAATTCCATGATGCACTTGATGTAGGGATCGCAATCAAAAGAGGATGGCTCTGGCGTCCAACTAGAGCTGCTACCTCAAGCAATATAAGCACTGCATTCCATGCCTTCCCTCTTCCTCTCCTTGTCCCTTACACCCTGAGCCCCTGCCTGCCATGCCTCACTCATCCTTCACTCCCTGAGCCCTGCACGTCAACCCCGGATAACAACTCAACAACTGCCATACCCTAACCCTAGTCCAACCGTGACTAAACCCCTCCCTACGTGTCACGGTGCTGCTTCGGGAGTTTGAGCGCCCCCCTCCCCCCGCCTCATCCAGCTCCCTCCCCTTTGTCCTTATCCCGTGGATCGCAGCTGCAAGTCCCAGCCACCAAAGGTAAGCCTTGCATTTTAACCAAAACCCTGGTTTTAAAACACTTACACCCTCGCTATGTCACCCTGCTGCCATGGGCTTTACAGCCCACCACCTTGATCTAGCTCTTCCATCCCCTCCACTCCATAAACCCTACCCAGCTTTAAACCCGGGCCCTGATTCTCTAAACCTTTTACACCTGTGAAACTGCTGCTCCAGTTGCTGAGTCCCTCACCTTGATTTTAATCATCAACCCCTCTTCCCTTATCCTCACCCATTCTTGAACCTTTACCCAGTGCTTCACGGTAACCCTACATGGTGCATTCCTTACACCCTAAGGCCTACTTCCCTTAATTCCCTAACACTTTAATCTAACACTTCACCTTACCCAGGGCTCTGCTGCTCCAGTTGCCGAACCCCCTCCTCATTCCCGTCCATTCTATTCCCCTTGCCCCTAAGCCAGACTTCCTAGATACGTTAACCATGCATCCCTCCCCCGTGAAGCCCCAACCCTACTTCCGTCAAAACCACCCTCACCTGTAACGCTGCTGTGCCAGCTGATGCGCCCGCCTATCCCCTAACCCCACACACCTTCAACCACCATCTGCCCTCCCTAGACCTGAACCCTCCCTCCTTCAAAGCCATAACCCTGAGTCTATAAACCCTCACCTTTCACACTGTTGCTCCAACTGCTGAGCCCCCTTATCCCCTAACCTCACACATACGAGATCGAAATCTAGAACCACACCCTGCCTTCCCCTAAACCCTACCTCTCGCAAAACCCTAACCCTGATCCTCCCCCCCCCCCCACCTGTGATGCTGCTGCTCCAGCTGCTGAGCCCCCCCTCCTTTGCATTCCTCAAGCACAAGAGAGTGACCACATCAGATGAGTCATTGTGGTAGGGCTGGGCGGCACTGGTGGCATATAACCTGGTCAGGGGGTTGGAGGGGTCGTGACCAATGTCCTTGATGTGCCCAATCAAGTGGCCCTTCTTGTTATTGCTGACAGCACGGCCCCAGTACAACCCTATGCCCCAGTAGGCTATAGCAGTCTCACGGGAGCTGTAGCGCTCGACAGGCACACCCCTGCACCAGAAGACAGGAGCAGCACCTGGTTGAGTCATACTCTGGGGTAGGTGGTCCTCACTAAGTAGGCCTACTTCCTTAACTGTACGCCATGTATGGTGTGTGCGTAGATGTAACCATGTAACCAGTAGCAGCAGCAGGGTCAGGTAGGTTAAGGGAAACATCTGGAGGCGCGCTAGATATTCTACATGGAAATCTTAGCGCTCAAATGGGACAGCAGTAGAAGCAGCAAGGTCATGCCAAGGTTGTTTCATGACATGCCATAGCAAAAGTGCTGTAGGCCCAGCAGTGCAAGCTGTTGGCAGAAAACAGCGACATAAAAATTTGGTAGGCAGCTGGCCATCCTAATCATCAGAACATTTGTGCAAGCTACAAGTGCACAGTATTATCAAATCTCCTTTGGGTTACAAGCGCAATGGGCTGTAGTAATTCAATGGGAGTGGCATATTTTTTCATGGAAACCCCCTGAAGGTGATCTGTGGGGCTCTCTCCTACGGTCGGGGAATCCTTTGGGCATTATGCATTACTAAAACTGATGGAGACCCCTGCAGCTGCGGGAGCAGCAGTAACAGCAGCAGATAACAGCTGTGGCCTTGGTTACCTGCCACAATACGAGATGTCGAGAGTTGGGCACTGTTGCTTGTGGTGGAGATCAAACTATTGCTTGCGACTGTGAGGAAACTGTGGCTTGCATTCACGAAGTGCTTGTAAAGCACCAGAAGCTGAAACGCATTTGCCCTGTGCTTGTCCAGCGCAGAAGAAGACTGTATATACTGGTATATCTACATGTTCGAACTCGCTGTTTATTTAGAAGGGCTTGAGGTGCGGGGCATATGGCACTTTTTGCTCTGGCATATCATGCAATGTAATAATAACATCTACGTGTTTCTGCAGTACGCAAGCAGCATTTCCCTCACACCATTTCCAGTGGCTCAGTGAGCTATAGCAGTCTCTGTATCGGACCCCTAGCCCTTTTCCCTCCCCCATAGTGCTTCATGCTTGTCACGGCGCCTCAAAGGCCACCTCGGCACAAAATCTTGTACCCCATACTCTACCCAAACCCTGCGCCCCAAGCCCTAGGCCCCAAAGCATACACTCCAAGGCCTAAACCCTGAAGTATATCAATCCCAAGCCCTGAACCCCAAAGCATACACCCCATGCCCTGAACCCCAAAGCACATCAATCCCAAGACATCAACCCCAGAGCATACACTCCAACGCCTAAATCCCAAAGCATTCACCCGAGCCCCACTTGCCCAAGCATGCACCCCAAGCTGTAAAACCCTCAGCATGGGCCCCAAGCCCTAAACCCTGCAACATACACCCCAAGGCCTAGAGCCCAAACCGTACCCCAAAGCTTAAACCCCAAGCACGTTCCCGCTCCCTCACCTGATGAGAGCAAACCCCCTGCCCCACACCACCTCCTCCCTCACTGCCTCCAGCACTGGGCCCAAGGTGGGGAGCGGGAAGTCTGACTTGGTGATGCTCTGCATGCAAGTTAAAAGAGAGGGAGGGGGAAGGAGGGGGACAGGTTATGATCACAGACCAAATCAGGTCTAATACAAATTCAGGATATGCCAAAGCAGGAGCCCGCAGGGCCTGGAGTGGGGAGCGGGAAGTCTGACTCGGTGATGCTTTGAATGCAACAAAGCAGAGAAGGAAGGGGGAACAGGGGGCCAGGTGACTACTACTACTCGTGATATGCCGTAGCAGAAGTGCACAGGGCCCGAAGTGTGGAGCAGGAAGACAGACTTGCATATACTCTGCCTGTAAGGTGGAACGGGAGAAGGGAGAAAGAGGCAGACCGGCCAGGTTGTGGTTACAGTCCACGATATGCCATAGCCAAACTGCATGGGGACCGAAGTGCGGAGTGGGAAATCCTATGTGTCTTAAACTCTGTCCTATACTCTATTGGACAATGAAATGAAAATGAGCAAGACATGGGCATTGCGAGCTTTTATAGGAGAAGCAGCAGCAGCCCTAAGCAACCAAGGGCCTTCTTGACACACAAATTCACGCTGGAGAGCAGGATGTCTGTCTTGATGATGGTCTGCAGAAAAGCATAGTGTGAATAGAGGCAGGGAAGGGGGGGGGGGGGGGTGGAAAGGGGCCAGGGGGGGGGGGGGGCGGAAGGGGGCAGGGGAAGGGGGAAAACATGTAACATGGAGGAAGAGGAGGGGTGAAGGAAGGGGGCAGGGCAGCGAGGAGAAGCGGGCAACCTAAAAGACGGGCCGTGCAGAAGCACCAGCATCATCCCAATAGCAGCATGACAGCAGCTAGTTTAGACCTTATTGTCCTGCACATGGGTCATGACAGATTCATAAGCAGCACCAGCAGCAGCAGCAAGTGTAACATCCATATGCAAGCATGAGGGTTGAAGGCTGGCTGCATGGTGCCAAATGGTGTTGTATGGGGTTATAAACAACACTAGGATTAAAGCGGAGAGCAGGAAGTCCAACTTGATGATGCTGTCCAGCAAGCAGAAGCGCCCTGCCTGCATGGCCTGCTGCTGTCTAAAGGAAGGGAAGAGCTCCACTGAGGATTGAAAGCTGGCTGCCAGTTGGATTTAGCGGGGTGCATGTGAGGGAGCAGGGTGCTATATATGACAATCATGCAGCGATTCCACAGACTTGAGGGAAGACAGCGGACATCGAATGAGTGACCTTTTCGCAAGTCCTGGCAGCAGAGCAGCAACTGTTATTTCCTCTAGCGATTGCTCAGTGTAAGATCTATTGCCGCAAATTGCCTCTTACTTCGTCCATGCGGAACCATGCCGCGTACCTCGATTGGGATGTTGCCCTTCTGCTGTATGGCCCCGACCGCAGCGTCGAGCTCCTCCACATGCTTCTCTGTAAGCTGTGTGATCCACGAATCTTTGTTGCGGTACTGGTCAGCATACCATGCCCCCGGATCTTCTACAATGGTGTACGGTTCCACACTGCCTTGCCTGCAATGTGGTCAACAAGATTCCGTTAAAAGGGTGCGAATGGGAAGCGGGAAGCCAGAACCAATCATGATACCGGCACTTGAACGTCCTAGCCCTGCAAGAAGGTTCGCATGCTCATGTACAACCACCTTGTGCATTGAGACAGCTCCATGCTGGCCTGCTGTTCATCCACGTACCTGGACACTTTTATGGCAGTCATGGTTCTTCGAATAAAGGTCCTGAGCTTTGTGCCTATATCTGTCCGAGGCAGCACGACACAGAATTCAGTCAGTTCAAGGTGGTCGATGCATAAGCCACTGTCCTGGGCAAGCACTTCAGCATCAGAGCTTCCCACTTGAGTCCGAGTCAGCTGACATGTGGTGACTGAGTGCCAAGCACGGAGGCAAGAGACTCCTTAATTGCGAGAGTCTGTAGAAGACAACTGTGCAGTGAAACGTGTTAAAGCATTGGCCGATGTGTTACTGGCGGCTTACAGGGCCGCTCGCACCATGCTAAAGACAGATTTAGCCGGGAAGCCCAGTCCAAAGGTCAGAGTGGCAATGGCGGCATGTACGAGGATATTAACTCAGCTGCAGAGCTCTGGCCCGGGGACAGGGTTGCGAGCATTCTGTAGGCTCACCTTTAGCGAGTCAACAGGCCACAGATGCAGCAATGAGCTCCTGTTCGCTGAGAGAAGTTGAGGAAACGAAGAGCGGACAACGTTCCAACAATAACAAGAGAGTCTGCCTTGCTCGTAATACTGCATGGGGTGCACAGCATGACTTATATTGGCGTATGTTCCTTGGTGGTATGTCTCGAGAAATCTGGTTGAGCTGGAACGTGTTAGGAACGTTCCGCGTCCCATGGTCACTTTGTAACCCGGCAACGCTAGCTCGCACTGTTGGTTGGCCCAACTTTCAGACCAGACTTGTCTCTACGAGGCAGTGTGCCGCCTCATTTATGCCTGCATGATTTGCATGGGCAGATGTGGGGAATTCAGGCCAGATGGGTCGCACCCACAGCAAACAGGTTTATCGTCTCGGCGGTGCAAGGCGCAACTGGGGCTGAACTTTGCACAGTGTATTCTTAATGTGAACTGCACTTGTACCCGTGTTGCTGACACACCTTATAGTACGGCCATGCAACCCGCTGGGACCATTGACAGCAACTGACTCAACTAAAGCAGCAATCAAAGCAGCATCCTGGCCTACTGGAGACGCACCTATCATGGACTGCTGCAACCCAGTCCCTCCACCAGCACGTGAACAGTGCACCACTTAGACAACCTTCACCTCCACCAGGAGCAGCAGTAGCAAGACAGTGAGCCACTGCAGCAGGACATGGGCATGAATGGGGCTTTTACAAGGGAGGCTATGGGATTGTACCTGCAAGCTGTGTACCTATGGTCCTCTGGGGAACAATCTGTAAGACAACAACTTTAAGGTAGCAGTGGTGTCTGTCTGCTAGTGTTTGAGATTCGCAAGTAAGCATGTCCTTTCCTCCCCCGCTGGTGGCTGCTAGGATGACCACATGTTGATCCTGTGGCTAAGCAACTCTCGCTTGGAAGGTATTATCCCCTACAGCAACCTTGATTCACCTCTGACTTGCGTATCCCAAAGCTATGCACTTATGCAAGTTCTGCAGAGCAGTCCTCTTGCGGTTGCCACAGCTTTATGTTTGGTTTTTAATGAGCTGCATCCTGGATTGACCATGTGGGCGCCCAACTGTGCCGTCTTCCACCCACAAAACATGCTGCTGGCAAGAGTTAAACCTGCAGCAGCAGCACTAGCAGCAGCACAGTCCGTATCTACTAGCTACTGTGAGACTATTGACATGTACAGTAGCCCTTCACCTTGGCCAAAATCCAATGACCCTCAGCATCCAGCTGATGTTTGTGTACTCGAATGTCAGCACCCAGGAGCTCCTATCTGCAGATGGTACATAAACGGACACTCCACAGTTGCTGCATGATTAATACCTGCTCCTCTATGTCAGACGTCATGCTTCCTGAAGGTCAGTATTTGGATATGTTTTATTCGGAGTCCGATCTTTTTGGTGATTTGTCTGATGATGAACTGGTTGAGGTTCCCTAGATAGATTCCGGCTGGTTGAGTGGGTATCTCTCAGTTGGTGGTCTGGAATCCAGTTCTTTTTGGATCCTGTTTGGTTGTGTTGACCTAGCAGCCCTTTGCGGTTGCCACACCCTGTTAGTTTGTTTCTTTTTTGTTTGTTTGTTTTGTTTAACACACACTAAGAAATTGGTTGGAGTAATGTGGTGGGTGCTGCACGGTGCAAGGGCTGGGCAGTGCACTATCTCATATGTATATAGACATTCCTCAGACTCGGTTGCTATGTGGTGATCATTTTTGAAAGTTGGTGCGTCTGAAACCTCCAGCAGGCACAAATTGCCGAGGGCTAGCATTAGGTTTAGTACTAGCTACTAACAGGGGAACACAGGTACAGGATGGAGTTTTGCGGCGGGCGCTGCACGGCCCAAAAACTGTGCAGTGATCTGTCTCATATAATACATGTACAGAGAGTGGTTGCATTTAGGTCAGCTCAAACCGGGTTTGTAACCCATGGCCATGAAAATGGAAGGTGTGACTCCTGTAAGTTCAGCCTGAGTAAACTTGACCCAGACCCATGCCATAGGTATCTGTACTATGAGCTGCTGCTGCAGTTGCTGTTCCTGTTGCTGCCGCCCTTGATGCATGTTCTCTATCTGTACCACCAGCTTTCTCTTTGCAGCCTTCTTCAGGCAAATGCTGCCGATATTGTTGTACCTGCTCATTGGGTCAAAGCTGCTGCCGCGGTGGGGTTGATCACTGGTTCATAGTGTTGTAGTGTTGGTTTCTTGCTTGCTTGCTGCTTTGTCTCTGGATGGTCTGCTGCTCTTGTCTCACGTGCTGGTTGCAACTTTCTTCAGTATTGCTGCTGCTGCTGCTGCTGCTGGTGCTGATGGTTCAACCAAAGTATTCAATTCTTCCCATGCTGCTCCTGTCCACATCATGGTGCCGGCTGACTTCTCCCTCTTAGAAAGTCTGTGGCTGACTGCAATGCCAGGTTCTGGGGTCACGTAGTGGTGTTGCTGCTGCTACTACTTCTGCTGCTGCTGCTACTGCTGCTCCTACTTCCTGCTTCTGCTCACTGCTGCTCTCTGTTGTACAGCCCCAGTCCCCCTGCTTCCCTCCTTGTTACCGTATGCTGCCTTCATGTATGTCAGCTGGATCAAAGCACACTGCAGCTTTGTGACCATGCAGTGCTTATGACATGATCGCTGAACAGTTTGTTAGTGTGGGGTGAGCAGTATATGTAATCATTGGTTTTCTTATGCACATAGCGCTTCTTAGCACTACAACCTTGACGGCAACCCAACTGGTTGCCGGCTGTTACAACTACAACGGCATTTGCCGTTTTGAACTGCGACTAGTTCAGAACCTTTATGACACTTTGTGACTACACACAAACAAACATACATTCAAGGTGTGGCAACCGCAAAGGGCTGCAAGGTCGAAACGACCAAACACACCATCGGATGGAACAGAATAGATTCCAGACCACCAACTGAGAGGGATACCCAACCATGTATACATTTAGGGAACTTCAACCAGTTTACTAGCTCAGGGCCTCACAGGACAACCTACACCCCTCTCTAGTCCAATTGTCGACATGTGCTGAACGGAAATGGAGAGAAAGAGAGATAGAGATAGATCTGCATAAGATAGGGGATTCGTCCACCCCTGCATATGTTGAGCAAAAGGCGGAACTGGGAAACGCCGCTCTCTCCTGGCATGCAAATGTCCATCTTATGAGGCCCAGCACACGGCTGCTTAAAGAGTGCGCTGGCCTCTTTTGATATGGACAGACTGTGCTTTCTTAACTGCTTGAAGAGCCATGCATGCACCTCCTGTGTTTGTACAAGCTCTCACATGGACAACACCAAAGCAGCTTCTGCCGACTGCTTCTGCCGTTGGCTTACTGTTACGTACACCTGTCTGAACAGACCCTGACAGCAGCATACCCCGGTATCAGTCTTCTAGCTTGTCCCAGGATATATGATCAATACATCAGTCAGTATATTATCATTAGCTACCCCTAGCTTCACAGGCCATCGTCTACCAGCACCACGGTGCCAGCAGAATGGCGGTCAGCGACAGACGCAGGCAGAACGGGTGGCGTGCAGTCACTCCTTGTACACATGTTCTAGTACGGCAGTTGCGGCAGAGACAGGCATAGGGCTTGTGCCCTCGGGGCAAAGGCAACGTGGCAAAGGCAGACAGGGGTCGTAACAGTCTCTGCATTCACCTGGCAGTATGAGGGATAGGCTGCCCATATTACACCTGCTCGTGTGAGTGTTTCTGTATTGGGCTCGATCCTTGGCACCGTCCAAGCCCGCGGAGTCCGTCCTGTGCGTTGGTACTGCCCGGCTGCCAAGCAGGCAGGACAGCCCTGGAACGTGGGAACGCCTCAAGCGTGACCACCGTTCGCTTGCTTATCTCGGTCGTATGGTGCCAAGTAGCATGTTCCAAGCCAACAGAGCCGGAAGATCGTGGTGCTGCATCTCATATGCATCCTTCATGCCAATAAACCTGGCCGGAGAGTTGCATCCTCCTACACATTCTCTACTACTCACAACACTAGGAATCGCACCCCTAGGTCAACGCTTTAGAGTTCTTTGTACCACATCGTGGTCTATAGGACATTCGCGACATCTTCGGACGCTCTAGCTCTCGATCCCAGTTTGCGCGGGCCATCGCTTCTGTCGGGGAAGTGACAGCGCCTCTCAGGATGGACTTCACTTCCCAGCCAGCTGCCCAAGAGCCTGCTTCCTCCGCTATATCGCTAGCACGCTACGTGTCATCAGCGGGCAAAGGCTACGCCAGCAGCTCTCTTGTGCGAGAATTCGTGGCCAGCGGGATGTCAGTGTGCTGTGCGAACGTCGTTCTCAATCCAGTAGGTAGGCTTCTCCCACGTGGCGCGGCTGGATCTAAACTAAATAGCAGGGAGAATGCATCCGTGGTATGAGCCTGTCTGGAAGCTGCTCATCCCGTCCAGTAACCCTCCGGTCGTTGACAATCAGCCCACGTGCACCATATCTATTACTGCATCAACATGGCATGCGAATGCCATGACAGCAGCCCTATTAGTGCCTGTCCCATTGAAGCACTTGAAGCTTTGCTAGCGGCTGGTCCTGATCGCGGTGTCTTTCCCCCTGTCCAAGTCCTTCGAACCCGGCACTTTCGCAACGGCAATCCTCTGATGTTTACATTCTTTGCTCTGTACAGAGGTCGTCAAAACGCGGATGATGCTGGCCAATGTTGGCCAAACCGCAAGCACAGCAGCAGTAGCAGCAACCAGCAGCAGTACCAGTAGCAGTAGCAGATCCAGAGGCAGCGCAACTGGCAGCAGCAGCAGCGCAAGCATCAGTTTACAACAGCAGCCCAGTGCAAGCAGCAGCGGCAGACGAATGGGTTTCCTGGCCACGAGCAGTCAAATCGTCACCCAGGAAGGGCCCCGTGCTCTGACCCGAGGCATCCAAGCTTCAGCAGCTCGTGCAATATTCAATGGGGGGATACGTCTGGGATTGTATGGGCCCATCAAAGGCTTGCTTAGCAGCAACGGAGACAGCAGTAACCTCAGCATGGGCCAAAAGGTGAGCTGATGCGACCTGCAAGCCCTCGCTTGTTGCTGCTGCTTCTTGTGCTGCGGCACCTTAGTATTTCCTCCTGTTCTCTTAATATATCACTGTACAGCTCCAACAACAACTTCCAATACTGTGAGCCCACAAATATCCAGCAGCGACTTCTATAGAGCATACACCACACTCTGTCTCTCCTGTGCCGCTGGTGTCATCCTCTTCATCGTCAAGGAGTCACCTATTAAGGGCTTGTCCTCACTCCTCCTCCTCCTGCTGCTGCTGCTCCTGCTGCTGCTTCCCCTAGGTCCTAGCGGGTTCTATCAGTGGTGGTATTGGGGCCCTGATGACCAGCCCCATGGAGCTCGTTAAGACCCAGCTTCAAGCCCCCCACAGCCCCTACAGGTCAGCTGGTGAGGTGCTGAGGTGGGCACTACGCCAGCACGGGTTACCAGGACTGTGGCTGGGTGCCACACCCGGTGTGCTGCGAGTGACACTGCTCAATGCATCCATGTGTGCAACATACGATGAGGTTAAGGGACAGGTGAAGCGGGTTTACAAAGGGGGGCAAGCAGGCTAGGGTTTAGGGGTTTAAGGCTCTAGGGTTAGGGGCAACAGGGGGCAGGTGGTAGGGGGGAGGGGGAAGAGGCAGGGTGCGACTGGTAGGGGCAAGGGGGTAGCGGTGCGGGGGAGGGATGCGGTGGGGCGGGTGGTAAGAGAGAGGCCGAAAGGTGCAGTGAGGAGGGGAGAGCGAGGAAGGTGCAGGGGATAGTGGGGCAGAGAGGTAGGGGCAGGAAGGAGGGGCAAGGGGGAAAGATGCACTGGGCAGCAGGAGGAGCAAAGTGGCAGGAGTAGAAGGGGCAAAGAAGATAAATGTGCGAACGCCACTATTGCACTGGCATGTGTGTGGGGCCCATGCTAGTTGACGTTGTGATCTTTGAGCACTCTTCACGGCACCTGCGCTAAGTGAACCCCTTACTGAGCCAACTGTGCAGGCTAATGATGCTACATGCACTCGTCATTGATATCTATTGGATAGATCAGCCAGGGTTTGACCTGAGTGTTACCTATGGGCGATAGCTGAGGGCTAGCAGAGCTTTTGTGAGAACTGTGTTCAAGGGCATATGTGCAGTCCAGTCTCCAGTCTCCAGTCACCACCCAATTGGTGCAGCCTAAACCTTGAACGCTACATAGCCCCCCCCCCCACCCCACCCCACACACACAGAAAACCTCCCAGAACACTCCTGCACTCCTCCTACACAAGTTGGTCTGGCCAAACCCTGGCCGGCCATTTGTGCCAATCAAAACCCTAAACCGTGCCTAAACCCTAGAATTCTTGCTTCTGCTGCTGCACGTCTCCTATTCCCACGGGTTGGGCGCTCCAAGCGGGCGGGCACACCCAAACTTAAACCTAAACAATCTAAACCCTAAACCTTCCCTAAACCCTAAACCTTGCATTCTGCTGCTGCAGGTGTCCTCTTACACGGGTGGGGCGAGCAAAGTCCTAACCACCCAGCTGAGCTGAACCTAAACCCTAAATCCTCGACAGAACCTCCCAAACCCTCTTTAAACCCAAACCCTCTCCATTCTGCTGCTGCAGCTGTCCTCTTTACGGGTTGGGCAGGCAAAGCCCTAAGCATCCTACCAACATGAGCCTAAACCCTAACCCTGTTTAGACCCTATTTACTGCATTCATCTGCTGTAGGTGTCCTCGTACACGGCGGTGGCAAAGCCCTGACCCCCACCTGGGACAACCAAACCCCTAAAGCGTACCTAGACCCTCCCTAAACCATCCCTGAACCCAAACCTCTCCATTCTGCTGCTGCAGGTGTCCTCCTACACGGGTTGGGCGAGCAAAGCCCTAAGCACCCAACTCACTAGTGCCATGATCGCCGGGCTGGTGACCACCACCGTCATAAACCCTGCAGATGTGGTCAGGGCTTATATCCAGACGGGTCGAGGCACTGGGGTTTTGTCAGTAGCGGGTGACATACTGAGGAGGGAGGGGCCCCAGGCCTTCATGAAGGGCTGGACGGCGGCTTATGCCCGCACAGGACCACAGACCCTAATCATTTTCATGGTTTCAGAAGCTGTGCGTCCGCTTTTTGGCTTGAAGGATCTGTGAAGCTCAACTTATGGGTCTGGTAGTTGACAATGCCGGGAAGGGCATCTAAAAGCAAGCAGCAGCAACAGCTGTAGCCTAAAGCAGGAAGAGGGACACTGTTGCTTATGCCCGGACAGGACCACAGACCCTAATCATTTTCATGGTGTCTGAAGCCGTTCGGCCACTGTTTGGCTTGAAGGATCTGTGAAGCTCAGCCTAAGGGCCTGGTAGTTGACAATGCCGGGAAGGGCATCTAAAAGCAAGCAGCAACAACAGCTGTAGCCTAAAGCAGGAAGAGGGACACTGTTGCTTATGGCCGACAGGACCACATTCCCTGATCATGTTGCTGGTTTTGTAAGCTGTGCGTCCGCTTTTGGGGTGAAGGATCTGTGAAGCTCAGTGTTGCCTGGCACTTATGTTGCCGGGATGACATCCATGCAGGGCCATCAAAAGAGCAGCAGCAGCAGTAGCGACAGAAGCAGCATAAGGCAGTGACAGGCACACCTTCGCTTATGCTAAGCTTTATGCTTGCACATGCCCATGGTTTGAAATGTGGCCCTGTGACCGCTGTTTGGGAGTGAAGGATCTGCAAAGGTCGGCTTAACCCTAGATCCTGAGGGCAGTAAAGAACTTGCTGTGTTGCGCATTATGTTCCCTCCTGCTTTTGGCGTGCAGAGGGGGGACGACTAGTTTACTATTTCCACAGCAAGGAACTGAGTGGTCCGCAGCAGGGCAGCAGTCTGTGCTGCTGTGCAGCACTGCCCCCTAATTTGGGTATTTTAAACCCTAATGCCAGCAGTTAGGGTTTAGGGCAACCCTCGTTTCGGCAGTTAGGGTTTAGGGTAACTACTTGTATCTTAATATCTAGGGTGTAAGAAACCCTAGCCATGCCAGCAGTCGTGCTTGTGATCATGGGTCGGGCTTTGCACAATGCTGAGTTAGTATTACTGCATCATGCTAGTTATTGCATCCGTTCTTGGAGCATGGGGCGTCGCTTTAAAAGTTTAGGATTATGTGATGATTGCACCTGAGGGTTCCAAGAGTGATCCGTTATATGTGAACCCTGGTATCTTCGGTTGGCAGGGCTTGGTTCACTGTGATTGGAGTTGAGCTGATGCATTTGCCATTTCTCTTGCATGGAGTGGAGCGGGCCAGGCAAGTTGTAGTGTGTGAGAGAGCAAGTAAGTCAGTATGAAACTGGGCAACCTCCCGCTGTTATCTTGTGAGGCTGCGGGGGATTGAGGAGTCACAACCTCCACTTCTAGTAAGTTGTGTTCCTGCAACAGGGACGTAACTCTTCAGTGATTTATCTTATGTTAGAGGCTGCATATTGAGGGCCTGCCACCTCCGATTATACAAGGATTTTGCCGCATTATTGAGGTACATCCCCCTCAATGCCCTCAGACCCCTTTTTGTTCAAGGCGTGCCAACCCCTTCCCAACAGCGTCCGATGCTAGTTCATGCTCCATGTGTGAAGAGTCTCCGCATCAGTGCTAGGATATCAATGAGTTCATCAGATGAGTGCATGGCTGCATGCAGTAGATGAGGAATAAGTATTGGGCAAGCTGGGCGGTGTTTTGCCACAATTTGCCTTTGACGGCTTAATGATGGCAATGTGTGACTCAACTAGTAAGGTATTCAAGAGACACGTGTTGCTTCAAGCTGCATGTATCTGAAAACGTATGTGATACAATGGTTTGTGTGGGGTTTGTGCATGAGTCGACCGCTATGAGATTGGTCTCATGGCTGCCTACTAGCTGTATATGTGCAGCCATACTCCTTCATTTTGTGTATGTTTTGTTTGTACTGTTGTAGCTAGTGACCTTAAATTTTTGTTTGTTTGTTTGTTATAGTCTGGCAATGCATGCTTATAACTAGTATCGGCGCAGGCAATGACCATGCTGGTGGGCAGGGGCCATGTGACCGCGGATACTTTATGTTAGTAAATATTCTATATTTAAATGGGGTTCGTGCTGCAGACAGTGGTCGGCAGGAACTAGCCCTCCACAACGAACATGCTGTGTCGTCTGCTGCCATGACTGACAGTGTGTGGGCTCCACTAGAAGTGTTCCTGTGGCCTGTCTTGTGTGGTTTAAAGCTAGGGTTCTAGGTTGTGTTCCTGCTAGAGCCCTGACTAAAAGGTGAATTCCTGGTGAATGGGCATCAGGGGTCAGCGATGCCCAAGCTTGCCTTGTGAAGTTATTCAACTGATATGTGCTTTGTCATTTGATGTGTAAGCAGTACGGAGTTGAGCTGTGTTGAATGCATCGGTCCGCAACTGCAGTTCGATTATCGAAAAGGAGATAGGGGTGGAGGGGGCAGGGGTGCCAGCCCAGTGTACGGCTGAGTTCATGTAGGCACTAATGTAGCTGACAGTGGGCAAGGGGATGTGTAATAGCAGGCTTAGACCTCAGAGAAAGGCCTCAGTGATTACCCTACTGATACTTCCATGTTACTTGATCATTTCCTAAATCGCTGCCCCCAATGTGGGAGCTATGTTGAGGGAAAGAAAGGACCATTTGGTTCTTTTGCAGTAAGATAGTCAAAGCAATTGGAGAACATGGTGGGCCCTCAAGCTTTGTACTGGGGGTTCCATAGTTGGGTCTATAGTTTGTCTCTAGGGCCGGGAGGCCGGGGAACACATGATTTTGTGTCAGGTTTCATGGGGATCCTGGCCGAAAGTTGGAAACCTGTGGGCTCTCCCGAGGGCACGTGGGTGGCAAATTTCATGGGGTAGGGTCGATGTGCGGGGTGATTGGGGAATCAAGGCATATGGGTTGTCATTTGTGTTCCTGGCCATGTTGGGAGTGCAGACCTGTTTTTATGCTTTCTGCCGGGGTATAGTGTAGGCTTTAAGCCGGCTTGACTTTCTGCTAGGGTGTAGCTTAGGTTTAAGGGGACAGGCAACAGTTCTCATGTGGTGGGCCATTGTCTGATTCTTGTTGGTGTGTGAATCTTACATTGGCAAACCCATCGGCACCCGTGCGGTGCCACAGTGTGTGCTAGGGGTTAGGAAGCAGTGAGAACAGACAGTGAACCAAGTGAAGAGCGATGCAACGCCAAGGTAGTGGTCCCCCGCCGGTTCGTTGGCCGTTTTGGCCTAGCTGCCTTGGTGCATTGCAGCCACACCTTATGTTTTTGTTTGTTTGTCTGTTCAGTGGTCGCCACTGACGGGAGTGTGGTGCGGGCGGGGCTTTTGGGTGTAAGCAGGACATGGCCCAGTAAGTTCCTCCGATTTAAAAAGAACAACAGCGGAGCTGATGGGCTGTATGGGGCATTGGGTTTATAAGCAGGTGTGATCCCGCCCATGCTATCTCTGCTGGCAGTTGGCGGTAGCAGTAGCAGCACTAGCAACAACTTCATTCATTACGTTCCATGATATGCCATAGTAGAAAGTGTCAAAGGCTCTGCACCTTGTAGCCATCACAGAGAACAGCAAGGTGGAAGAGAGTATGGGTTGCCTTCTCGCATGTAAGCGTGACAACATGTGCGGAGTCATGAGGTTCAGCAGCTAGGTCAAAAGCAGTTCATCAATGATAGTAGCAGTAGAAGCAGTAGTCGACCAGCGTCGTCCTTTGCGGTTGCCACACCTTAAATGTTTGTTTGTTTGTTTGTAGCAAACAGGTACCCTTCAGCTCATACACAGGTATCTACTCATCCTTCTTACCTGCTAGCAGACATCAAGAACTACATGGCATATATAGAGCACCCAATGGCATCAAGAACCAGCAGACGTTAAGTACTACTAGGTGTGTGCTCTATGTTTGAGCTCCCGCAGCCGCAGCCACTGTTGCGTAAACACACTGGCTGGCTTGGACCACCCCATGCGGGGCCTCAATCACTGCAGCACACCTCCACATTGCAGCAGCAGAACTTAAACAGGCCAGACTGAAGCAATGTCCCAAACTCAGGTAGGCGCATGAGCTTAGCCAGTGGCGACCGCAGCAACAGCCGCAGCAGGAAGCCCCACCCAGCAAAGCATCACTAGATGCACGCAAGGATTCATGCAGCACGTAGTTACCCATCCCCCCGCAGCAGAAGCTGGTGCTGTCACTGCAGTGGCACCAGATGGGCGTCAGCTGGGATACATTACCGTTCTTTGCAATATCAGTCTCAGCACATAGTGATGCCTAGTTCGCCGATCAGTCTTCCAAAACCTGTGCTTGTTAAATCATGCACGAATACAACTCAATTTTCTGCCCTTCATTCATCTGTTCCTGGTCAGTAGTTTAGGGTTTAGCGTATAGAGTATAGGGCTAAGCGGTCCCTGCCGTGCTTTTCAAGCACCCCTACTTTGCCCTTCCAGCAATGGCAGTAGCACACAAGGGCCACTGGGAGCAGCAGCAAAGCAGGACCAGGAGTATAGACTATCAATAAGGGCAGGGGCGCAGCAGCCGCTCCCATTTTTGAGGCCTCAAAGCAGGCAGCATGGAGCAGCAGCAACACCAACACAATAGCCCCTCCTGGAGGGGTTGCAGGACGGCTGTGGCAACAATAGCTTCAATGAAGTGATAGAGATAATGCAGCAGCAAGGAGCAACATATACTAGGAACAAACATGAATGGATGGACAGCAGGAGCAGGAGCAGGAGCAGGAGCAGGAGCAGGAGCAGGAGCAGGAGCAGGAGCAGGAGCAGGAGCAGGAGCAGGAGCAGGAGCAGGAGCAGGAGCAGGAGCAGGAGCAGGAGCAGGAGCAGGAGCAGGAGCAGGAGCAGGAGCAGGAGCAGGAGCAGGAGCAGGAGCAGGAGCAGGAGCAGGAGCAGGAGCAGGAGCAGGAGCAGGAGCAGGAGCAGGAGCAGGAGCAGGAGCAGGAGCAGGAGCAGGAGCAGGAGCAGGAGCAGGAGCAGGAGCAGGAGCAGGAGCAGGAGCAGGAGCAGGAGCAGGAGCAGGAGCAGGAGCAGGAGCAGGAGCAGGAGCAGGAGCAGGAGCAGGAGCAGGAGCAGGAGCAGGAGCAGGAGCAGGAGCAGGAGCAGGAGCAGGAGCAGGAGCAGGAGCAGGAGCAGGAGCAGGAGCAGGAGCAGGAGCAGGAGCAGGAGCAGGAGCAGGAGCAGGAGCAGGAGCAGGAGCAGGAGCAGGAGCAGGAGCAGGAGCAGGAGCAGGAGCAGGAGCAGGAGCAGGAGCAGGAGCAGGAGCAGGAGCAGGAGCAGGAGCAGGAGCAGGAGCAGGAGCAGGAGCAGGAGCAGGAGCAGGAGCAAGAAAAAAAAAACCCAGGGAGCAAGTAGGTACTACTGTAGTACAGTATGCAAAGTGATGCAAGCTGGTCAGCTGAATAGCTGCAGAAGCACACAGGACGAGGCTAACCAGGAGCAGGGAGATTATGTAGCTAGTAAACATCAGACTCCTGATGAACAGCAGCAGGAATAGCCAGCACGTGCAGCACCAGTAAACAGAAGAAAGAGCAGGATCAGGAGTTTGGAGGTAAGGTAAGGTGGCAAAGGCAGTGATTACACAACATGAGCAGCATCAGCAAATTGTGGAACGCGTCTTGCTGGTCATGGGTGTCACGAGGAGGAGAAGTTCAAGAGCAGGTGGTGGAGCGAAATTTACTACATGGTACCGTGGTACCATGTGCTGTTACCACAGGTACCGTGTGCTGCTCACGCTTCGACCCCCTAGGCAAGGGTTAGGAATGTGGTAACCCCTGACCCTAACCTAACCCTAAACCCTAAACCCTAAATCCTAACGAGATATAATTGTGTGGGGCAGGAGCAGCTGACAGGAGGAGGAATGGGCACCGGGATGGGACCCCTAAACCCCTAGACCCCAACCCTAAACCTTAAACCCTAAATCCTAACAGATGTAATTGCGTGGGGCAGAAGCAGCTGACAGGAGGAGGAGTTGGCACCAGTGAGGGACCGGGCTAGAGGAGAGCAGAAGAGGAAGCAGCAGCAGCAGCAGATGAGTGCGCAGGGGGCCAGCAGACTATCAGGAGAAATAGGATAAGGAGTGACAACAGTGGAAGAGCATTGACTGCCCAATGGAAGCAAGACAGGATAAACCCCAGCGGCATAAGGGCGAGAGCAGCACGCCTTGCAGCAGTTGCACATTTTGGGTTTTACAGTCCACAGCTGTAAACCCTAAACCCTAACGTGTGGAACTGGCACAGGCGCATGGGCTGCAGCAAGAGAGCTATGGGGAAGGTGCTAGGCACATGCACATTAGGGTCTGCAATCCCTAAGCCGAAACCCGAACTCCTCAACATTGGAAATGGCACAGGCACAGACACATGGGCCTGAGAGAAGAAGTGCAGAGCGCCACATGTATCAGCTAGTAATGGGCACAAGGAAAATTTTTCACAGACATGGCAGGCAAGCTGTGGGGATGGTGCAGCCATATGCCCACTAGGGTTTATGACCACCTTATCTAAATCCAAACAGTGAAAATGGCTCGGGCAGTCGCACAGATACATGGGGGGCAGGAAGAAAACGTCCACAGGCAATGGCAGCAGAGCTCTAAAGGAGAGAAGGCTGAGATGATCAGAGGGTTAGGGGAGGTGGGAAGGCACCATGTGTGCAAGCAGGCTAGGGTTTAGGGTTGAAGGCTCTAGGGCTGGGGGCGACAGGGGGCCGGTGGTAGGGGGGAGGAAGAAGATGCAGGGTAGGTGGGAATGCACCACGTGTGCTAATACCGCCTCTTCCTCAAAACTACGCAGAGCTAACACCCTGCGTTCACTTCACTATTTCATAAAAGGGTCCTGCCAGGGGGTAGGAAGGAATGCCAGGGAAGGGTGGTTGGTGTGCTGCAGCAAGGTATCAGGAAACAGTGACAAAAGCCATGTAAGGTGATGTTTGCAGCTGCAGAGAAGCTTAGTGCAGACCTACCCGTATCGGAGCTGCAGCAAGAGAAAGCTTGATGTTCTGTGGGACTCTAGGGAAGGGGCTGTCAAGGATCAGAATTTCACAAGAACAGCAGCAACAGCAGCAACAGTACTAGCAGCAGAAACAGCATTAGCAGCAGAAACAGCTCCAGCAGCAGCAGAAACAGCACCAGCAACAGAAAGAGCACCAGCAGCACCAGAAACAGCACCAGAAGCAGAAACAGCACCAGCACTCAGCAGCAGCAGCAGCACTGACTACAGCAGGTTTGCAACCAGGAAACCACAAGCACTATTACCTTCTCTTCGCAGCTGGCAAGGTGGAAGAAGTGGGCGGACGTGGACAAGGAGGTGTTGCAGCCTCTGGCCGAGATAGCAAGCAAGTAAGTGTAAAAGCAAGTTCTATTGAGGCGAGGTGGCTAGAAGTCGGTTACTAGTCAGTCCTATGGTTCCGTAGTAAGTCTGGAATGATTGAGTCTGCATGCATGCTGAGCTGATACCACAGCTGTAGTTTTCTGGTAAGTAGCAATGAGGGTATTCAGCTGCTGTAACTTCTTGGAGTCATTAGTCAACTCGCGATATGATGTATACAAGACATGTCTGGGACGTACAGTAAAGTAACACAGTGCAGACTGGCGGGCATTGCTTGCTTGATGCAGTGCCATCTGCGCCTGCACTCACAAGCATAGCTGGGTTTCTGGCATGGAAAACCCAAAACGGGATCCTTGTACTGAGAGCCTTGGTTCAAGCCCAGACATGGCCTGACTCCATAACAAGATGATTCAAGGCTCCACTTTCATTCATAACTCAGATGGCACAAAACAACTCAGCAGGGTCTTGTCGCCTGATATCCTGCAACAGCAGAGTTACTCTCACCACCAAGCATTCATTGTCACAGCTTACACACACAGTGCTCGTAAACTACAGCTGCAACCCATTTTTTGTGAGCTAGCTGCAGTGTTGTCTTTACTACCAAGGGAACTGGACCAACCGTCTGCGGGCAAAAGTGGGCAAAGAAACAAATCAAACAAAACTTCAGGTGCAGCAACCGCAAAGGGCTGCTAGATCGAAGCGACCCAACACACCATCGGATGGATCCAAGAACAATGGGTTACAGACCACCAACCAAGAGGAATACACAAGCAGACATCCGATCGTTAATCTGTTCATTGCTCAACTAGTGACTGACAGCTGGTGGCCAGCCAACCTTCCCTCACACTTCTCCGTCCTCCTCTCTGAATCAAGACTCTCCCTTAACTTACGCAAGCTGGGATTAAGTTCCTCAGTTACTCAACTAGCCTGGCGCAGCTCTTCTTCTTCTTCTTCTTCTTCTTCTTCATCTTCTGAATCTTAAACTGGTGTGCTTAATAAGCTGCTCTGGTGACCGGCTGCTGTCACTGCAGCGGTGCTGAAGAACCTTGGCAGCAACAGCTGCTCCCACGCCTGCAAGAGCTTTGCCCACCAGTACACCATGGGGTTAAACAAGCCCATCTTCCTGGGTGTGAGGAGGTTCTTCCTGGAGCAGGTAAAAGAGGAGGGCAATAGCAATCAGTCAGAAGCCCGTTTATTCCCTCGCTGTTTTTTAGAACGGCTTGAGGTGCTGGGCCTATGGCACTTTTTGCTATGGAATATCATGAGATGTAATAATACTGCAACATAAGCAGAGGATACTGCAACATAAGCAGATAGTTGAACGAACTGACACGTCAGTCAGAAAATGCAACTCTGATGATAGCACATGTCATGGTCTGCAAGCAATATTTGTCTCTGTCCACTGTAGGTTTTAGGGTTTACGACCTAAAGACTAATCCCTAAACCTCAAATCAGCATACCTGCTGAATGTTGGTTTGCACAGTCTGAAATAATCCGTCCTTTCACCAGAAGCTGTCACACAGACAACTTACAGCATGCTATATGCTCTGTCCGAAGTTGGCAGGGGTGCAACAAACTCAACTCATACTGTTACTTACCTCCTCAATCACTCTATGCTGGTCCTCAGTCCATTCACTCAATAATCCACCCACTCAGACTCGTCTTCAACTGCCTCCTTGCAGTTAAAGTCCACTGCTGATATGGACAGCCTGATCAACTTCCCCTACCACATGTTCCTTAAATTCTCTGCTGAGCATCACATGGCAGAGCTGATGGCACTAGACTGGTTTGTGTGGATCTTTGCCGTCATCGTGCTAGTCCTGCCCACCCAGTGGCAGAAGCCTGCGCTATATGCCATGACACTGCTGTCTGCTGTCGTTATGATGGTGTGTGGTGCTAAGATGCAGTCCACTGTCGTGCAGCTGGCGTCTAGGTGAGCCTTGGCAGATACCAGATCCTCCCTCTGTGTGCTCTTAACAGCATGTTGCTACCTGCTTACTCGAGCGCAGCCGCTCTTGTGCTGATAGCATATGTTGCCCACCCTTGACTGATTGCTGAGAAAATTTTGAATTCATAGCATGGGATGCTTAGGTAGCGGGTCAGGCTTTTGTGCACTGGGTTGCAGGTGATCTGTGCACTTTCCGCCATGCGTCCATGCATCCCTCCAACTCATTGCTGATTGGTACTCACGCAGGGCACATTTCACATACTGTGCACCAGCACAAGAGAGTGCAGCAGTTGCAAATGGCCGTGATGACACATCCGGGGACCATGCACCCAAGAAGTCCCAGGACCAGCAGAAGTACAAAGGGCGCATCAAAAGTCAAGACCACCAAGAAGCTCTTCTGGTTCAGCAACCCAAAGCTGCTGCTGGGGCTGTACAAAGTGGCTTATTTCCAGGTGCTACAGAGGAAGGAAGGGGAGCAAGAGATGTGCAGGGACGGGAGAAACATAGCCTAACCAACATGGGCAAAGGTGGTATCATCAGTATAACACGTGGATGGCATTAAGCTGCCTTGGCAACTAACTGCTACTCCACGAGTTTTACAGACAGCACTAAAGATCAGTGTATGGCCCCGTGAACTGTGGCTTGATGTCAATCATTTACGTCATCACACCATAATTGTTTTTGCAATGGATCACCTACTGGCAACATAGTTACTGATCACAAGTACAGTCTCAATGCGGGAACATTGGACAGTCAAACCTGACAAACTTGACCCTGAACATACAACCCTGATCCCTAAATTGGCCCTAATCCCCTAAAACCTATTCCTGACATGTTGTAGAACTTACTGTTTGATGGTGAAGCTGTGTTTTGTGAATGCCCTCCCTGCACTACTTAACCTGGCGTGCCTAACATAAGTTACCGCATCCCATATTGTAGGATTGCAGCAGCCAAATGATCCTTCTTGCCAGGTTCAGGCCGTATGCAAGACAGCCATCATCCTCTGGCCCTCAAGATGCCTATCAAGTGACCTCGCTTCTCGAGCTTATTCCAACTGCATTCACCATGATCCAACTGCTGCAGGTTGCTTTTACCCTGGCCTACCTGCTGTACTAAGTACTAGGCTTGTTATGCTGCTGCTTAGACTTATCCAGTTATAAAGGTTGCCTCAGGCATCATATATCTGGTAAAAGTCGTCTATATCATGGTCCAAGAGGGTCATTAAGGATGCTCCTAAGCTAAAATGCTTAGGCTTATCCTCCTGCTGCTAGCACCTTGGTCATTATACAGCACAAAGAGGCATCCTAAATCCTTCGGCTAATCCTCATACGTAGAGTAGGTTTAACAGCGATCAAATGTCCATAAAAGCCTGAACCCTAGGACCAGTCTGCTGCTGCTACCATCAGCTTAGTTGTAAGGGCCCTATAAGGCATCATTGGTCTGGCAAACCTCAAGTTCTTCATGGCCTGCTACAATGCCCCTAAGCCCTAGCCCTGGCTCATTCTGCCCTGAACTGCTTGCACTGGTGGAGTTGTCTGCGCTTGCGCTGGATGGGCCTCTTTTGCTGAAAGCGCTGCAGCTTCACTTTTGATTCAGGTCTGGGGAACTTGCAGCACATGTAACGCATATTTACTTTGATGCAAAAACCAGAACTAAGGGGTCAAAGAGAGATTTGATCATCAAGTAAAGTCACTGATCCAGTAGCTCCAGCAAGTGATGCCTCATCTTGTCAATGCTCCTAGCCGCTGATCTAAGGACCCTCACTAGTGACCACAGCTGCTAGTGACACTCCCCAGCACTTTCTATCACCCACGGAGGTCCACACCAGTTACAACCCTTCGATCCTGGGCTTGAGCTGTGTCAGCTTGCCAACATGGGTGAACCATAAAGTATCTCCCCCCCCCCCCCGGCCTATGCAGATCTCAGGTTCACCTGCAAAAGTGAGCTGCAGCGCAGATCATTGTGTCTGCACATAAGGCAGCAAGGCAACAACAACAGCGACAGCAGTACAACTAAAAGCAGTTGCAGCAACCACCGCAACAGCAGCAGCAGAGTCGACATCAAGAGAAGTGACAGCAAGCACCAATACCAGCATAAGCAATAGCAGTTGTTAAAGCAGCATGGTGCGGAGTGTCGCCCTTGCAGGCCGCCAAACTCGTACTGATGTTCACATTTTAGTGCCGCTGAACCCTACCACCATGCTGTGCATGCAGTAGACTTGGCTCTGGTCAAGCACAGTCAGTCCTGATGGAGGTTCATCGCTCCTAGGTTGCAAGCAAACCCTTGACCAGGCAGGTGACTCTGGCTGGGCATCACTGCTGTAGGATAAATCTCCTAACACTGTGATGAGCTAGACAATGACACCACCTCAATAGGACAGCCTTGCTCAAACCCTAACCCTAAGCCCTAACCCTACAACCTAAACCCTAGACCCTAACATAAGACTGGACAGCATTCAGTATCACCTGGCACTGCAACACTATCAATGACCTCCAACAGCACAGCAGCCAGCCCTGGTCACCCTCAAGCAGGCTCCATTGTCTCAGTGTCTCTAACAAGTCCTGGTGCAGTAAGAGCCGTTTGCTGGACGACATACAAGCAGACTCAACAACGACCTCTCCCTCGGCCCAAAACATTAATGCTCTAGAATAGCTCTTTAGAGTTGTTGCTTCTGGCAACAGTTTAACCACCGTACGTATGATAGTCCATCCTTACACAACATGCTGGTCGGGGTATTACGACATGGCACCTGTGCATAACTAGTTTTGCCCTCTGCTCGGAACTTCATGTGGTGCTACATACAATAAACTGGAAGACAGCCTTCTTGTTTGCCTTGGGTTTTATGAGTCTCCACATTCACATTCACATTCACATTCACAAGTAACACAGCACAGACAGCCCCTGGGCCATCCCGCTGCTGCTAACACCTAGTTTGTTGTAGGGATCTTATGATGCCTTAACTTTTAGATCATTCTTCATTCCATATTCTTTAGAGGAAGATCATGCAGAGATCAAACATGGTCCTAACACCTAAACCATATGCTCAATGTGCTGCTGCTAAAACTAACTACATAAGGATGGTATGAGGCCTCACTGACACTCTAATTCTCGCGGTGGAGGTTCAGGCAGCTAAGAGCTCAATTATGCTGTTCAACTCTGAACTCCCAGGGCCTGGTTATGCTGCTGCTACTAGGGGTTCAATTGTATGGGTTATAAGAGGCATTATTGATCTAGTGATCCTCATATCAAGAATCAGAAGAGAATAATGCCCGAGACCATAAACATTAGGCTTATTCCGTCTGAGGTTCTGAGGTGTCTGAGGTGTCCTTGCCCTGCTAATCTTCATATGGAGGTTCATCTCAGAGACCACAGATGCCCTCAAACCATAAACGTTAGGCCCCTCCCTGCTGCTGCTGGGAGGGCAACAAGGTAGCAGGGGGAGGGGGGTAGGGAGGGGGCGATGGGAGAAGGGGGGGTAGAAGGGAGGGCCCGGAGGAGAGGTGGGTATGGGAAGGGCGGGACTGGTGGCAGAGGAGGGTAGGGGCCAAGGAACGGAGCATAAATGGTTGGGAGGGGGCAGACCGACGGATGTACACATGCACCTGACACTGGGCAATGCTTGAACAAGATTTTGGCGGGTCCTATGGTGGTCTCCTGCCGATTTGTAAGCATGTGATGACATATTCTTAAGCTCGCTCAGCGGCACGCTCCAAAAGCAGCCAAGTCTGCAAAGCAGGACAAACTAAGATGATAGTATGTTCCAAGTTTGAACAATCAGCAATAGCGATTAATAAGCCCGCATCATCACTGCAGGTTAACCCATCCATGTCTTGTAGCACTTCAGTGAAAACATCCGTTTCATGTTTGATTAATGGTTGATCAACAGGGATCTTAACTAACCCAAGCAACCATCACTGCCATAGAGGTTGCCAGTAAAACATACCAGCAATTGCGAAGGTGGACTAAGGGGCTCAGAGGATAGGGTGCAGGGGGAAAAGGGGATTTACTTGTGAGAAAATGTAGTGCTTCGGAAATAATTGTCTGTTGGCATTCTGTAATTCAATCTGCTGCATATGAGGCTCAACCAGACAATCAAGGATGTCTATAACAATCTTTACGGCTAGTAGCAGCAGACCGAGTCTAGGGTTTTGGATTTAGTCGCATCCTGGACCTCTCATGAACATTATGGCGGATAGTTGGTGGAAATGCCTACCTAGTAGGTGGGAAGCCCTACCCTGTGGCAGTATCGCCCCTTCCCTGGTAAGACGAACAGATGAAATGATCCTCAGTGTTATGGGTAGCCTTCCCCCTGCACCTCCCCCCTGCACCTCCCCCCTGTACCTCCCCCCTGCACCTTTGCCCTCTTCCCCCCGCCTGCACCTCCCCCCTGAACCCTTGCCATCCTGTTCTCCTGCCCTCCTCCCCCCTTACCCCTGCACCTTCCCCCTGCACTCTCCTGCCCTCCTGCCCCCCTGCCCCTGCACCTCCCCCCTGCCCCCCTGACCCTGCATCCCGCCCTCCTCCCTCCCTGCCCCTGCACCTCCCCCCTGCCCCCCTGCCCCTACATCCTGCCCTCCTCCCTCCCTGCCCCTGCACCTCCCCCATGCACCCATGGCTGCACCCCCCCTGCCCTCCTGCCCCCCTGCCTCTGGCCCCTCTCCTCCCCACTCTGCCCCCTACTCTTCACCACTGCTGCCATGTAGCCAGTCATGGGGGCCACACCCCCAATTTCAAAGCTCATATGTTCTCGGCGCTATGAGCATTGGCTGCCAAGAGATGCCCTTCTTGGCTGGTTGGTGATCTGGTATATGGAGGCCTGCTGATGTGAAATGATGATACTGCACTGGCAGGCAGCACGACAAGACGTAGGTATAAGGCCGTCAAGAATGCCTACAAATCTTAAACCCTAGAACCAATCTGCTGCTGCTAACTTAGCTTAGCATAGCTTGATTGTAAGTGCCATATCAGGCATTAATGGTTTGGCAAACCTCATGCAGAAGTTCACCATGACCTATGAGGATGCCCTAAAGCCCTAATACCTAAAGCCTATGCGTATCTTGCTACTGAAAGCTTGCACTGTCCATGAAGTTGTCTGGTCCCCTCTTGCAACATTTGTTCAACATGATGGAAGGTCTTGGATCTTGCCATAGCAATAATCAACCACCAGCCATCATGCAACACCACCACTGCAAGCCAATAACCCATATCTTATAGCAGACACGTGCACAGGCATCATGCTAGGGTTTAGGGTTTAGGGAGTGGTGAAGATTTTAGGAAGTGCTAAACCTAAACCCTAAACACTAAAGCCATATTATGTAGGCGCTTACATGCGCATCCCTTCCAGCCGAAGCTCCCAAGCACCTAGTGCATTCATATCATACCAATATAGAGTTCACACACATTATGTGGACATTGGGAGATTTGGCATGAAATGAGCAGGTCTCTGGGCATGTTGGTAGAGAACACATGGTTACATCCCTCATACAAGGTTACATCTACACACACACAATGTATGGCATACAAATGAGGAAGTAAGCCTACTTAGTGAGGACCACCTTGCCCAGACTGTATGACTCAGAGAACACATACACGGCCAAGGTTTCAAAGAGCATGCGTAACTCGCAGAGGAGGTAGAAAAGGGGGCTGGGATGGGAGAGAGTTGTGGACAGGGGCAGGTGAAGAAGGATCAGCCGGTTTAGATTGCTGAGGAGAAGGGGAAAGGGATTGCCATATTCATCAGCCTCTTTAGCCCTACTTAGTGGCTAACACCCTACAAGCCCAACTGGGCCCTTTTGCTAAAGCGCTGCAGCTTGACTTATAATGTGTGTCTGCAAACTTTGCGAGGGACTGCTGGATCAGGGACTAGAGTTGAGGAACTTGCAAGGCCGTTTAGGCGCTTCCTCAAAAAGCTAAGCTAGTGATGCTCCTAGCCATTGAGGGACCCCATTATAGTGGAGTTCGTTAACGGTTAGGAGCATCAGGAACTAGTACTAATAACCACGCCTGTTTCCACTCTGTCCCCAGCACTTCTTATCACCCACTGAGCCCTGTACCGGTTGCATCCATTTAATCATATGAGCTAGCTGCGCAAGGTAGCCAGTGTTGTGCCACCACGATAAACCATAGAGTACTGCCCTCCTGCCTATACATAACTATGGCTCACCTGTAATAGAGTCACTGCAGCAACAGCAAGAGCAGCAATAGCAGCAACAGAAACAGCAGCAGCAGCAACATCAGCAACATCAGCAGCAGCAACAGCAGCAATAGCAACAGCAGGAGCAGCAGCAGGAGCAACAGCAGGAGCAGCAATGACAGCAGCAGCAACAGCAGCAGCAGAGTAACAGCAGCAGCAGTAGCAACAGCAGCAGCAGTAGCAACAGCAGCAATGACAGAAAGAGCAGCAATGGCAGCAGCAACAAACAGCAACATCAACAGCAGGAGCAGCAAGAGAAACAGCAGCAGCCACAACAGCAGTAGCAACAGCAGCAACAGCAACAGCAGAGATAGCAACAGCAGCAATGACAGCAGCAAATGCAGCAGCAGGTACAGCAACAGCGACAACAGCACTCTCAGCCACAACAGCAGTGAGGAACAGCAGCAGCAGAAGCACAGCAGCAGCAGAAGCACAGCAGCAGCAACAGCAGCAGCCGTGAGGAACAGCAGCAGCAGCAGCAGCAGCAAGAGTGGCAGCATTAACAGCAGCAACAGCGGCAGCAACAGCAACAGCAGCAACAGCAGCATCAGAAGTAGCAACAGCGGCAGCAACAGAAGCAGCAGCAGTAGGAACATCGGCAACAACAGAAAAGCAGCTCTAATAGCAGCATCGGCAGCAATAGGAACACCAGTAGCATCAACAGCGACGGGAACAACAGCAACAGCATCAGAGGCAGCAGGATAAGCACCGTCCATATCCTCTTACAAGTCACAAGCAACCTATAGCTGGTGCACGGACACACGTACTGAGACGGTCTAGACCCGGCACGCCCCTGAAACATACTGATGGTCTCAAAAAGCCAATGACACCAACCTAGGGTTGTTGTTGGCCTGTGATGTATCTAGGCACTGCCTTTCTTTACCATGCTATTTTGTGGGCTGTTGCCTAGCCCTACTAGGTGCAACATGGTAGGATTTTGTCCTGTTATGCTGCCCCATAGAACTAGGATTTGCTTCAACCCGTTTTGATTCCCGTCAAAAGGTTGAGCAATTTTGGGTTGCAGGCAGATCCTTGACGACCAGGGAGGCGAGTCTGGCTGCGTGGTGAATGCTATTGGATAACTTCAAACAGCCTATGTTTAACCAATGGCATCACTCTTGACAGGACAGCACTGCACAAACACTACCCATAAGCCCTAGCCCTAAACACTAAACTCCTAAAACCTAACCCTGAACCTGAACCCCTAGTTCGGCTAAACCCTAACCTAACGCTGCGCAGCATTCTGTAGCACCCGGCATAGAAATACAATGACATCTGACAACACAGCAGGCAGCCCTGGCCACCCCAGTAGGGCTTGACTCGAAGTGGATCCAACTATTGCTTTGCCTAGCTAAGATCCATTTCATATGCTGGACCACACAGACCCAGACTCAACAACGACCTTGCGGTCGGCCCAAGACTTCAACACACTAGTCAGGCCAGACACACTCCCAGCCTCATCACCATTTGGCTCTGCCTCAACTTCCTGCAAACCGCACTTGTGAAGCCTGATGGCAGAGTCTGGAGCTGGTGTAGGAACCAGTCCCAACCCACTCATCATGCATCACCATCACTGCAGTCTTGTAGCAGTATACAAAAGCAGAATAGCGGAAAACACCTCAAGAAACGGCTGTTCCCTTTACCAAAGCTAAATTGTTTCAAATAAAGGTGCAGGATCACACTAAGTGAGGCCAGACACACTCCCAGCATCATTTGGCTATGCCTAAACCTCCTGCAAATGGTGGTGAAGCATGATTGGCCTATTTTGGGGTCGACTTAAGCAACCGTTTTCCAGAGCCTTCCATCATGCAACACCATCACTGCAGGCTTAACCATGTCTCCTTAGAACCCACCCCTACTGATTAGTAATGGTCACATGAGGCATCCATACAGCACCAGGAGAAGGCCGGCTGACTTCTGACTGCTACTGAATAATGTCATGCCGAGAGCTGAACTATGACTCCCATGAACCTTAAACCCTAGCCTCACGCTGCTGCTGCTTCTAACAAACACTTCAGTTGTGAGATTTGTATAAGGCATCATCGGTTTTGATAATATTCATATGTAGAGGCATCAGCATGATACTAAACCGCAAACCACAGAGTCAGTTGGGCTCAAGGGTCATTTGAGCATCATTAGTCTGCCATTCCTCATACAGCAGTTCAGCAGGGACATAATATACTCCCCTTAACCATGAACCCCAGGCGGGGGGCGGGGGGGGGGGGACCTGGCGGGGAACCTGGGGGGGGGGGGAGTGAGGAGGGGAAAAAGGGAGAATGTGCGGAGGGGAGATCATGAAGTGGTGTGGGAAGGAGGGCTTTTGCCTTAGTCCTCACCATTAACACTGACCAGCAAAACCATCAGTTCACCCAGATTCAGAACCATCTAAGAAAGAAAGAAAGAGGACGCGAGGTCATGGGAATACCTGCGTAATGTTAAGGAACTAGGGGGCATTGCCGAAGCGTACCGCCCTTGACCAGAGCCACCGTGAAACTTTTGTATCCCCCCTTGGGGCCTAGTTTCCCCTCCACGGGTAAATGGGGAGTGCCTCTTTCCTGTCCGTACCACTCCCACCAGTGCTTCCAACTCTCGTTGGCGACCAGGGGCCTTGTAAACCTACCGAAATTCAGGTGGATACGTTGTTCATCAAGGGAGCCGTACTTGGAATCACCCAAAGTACGTGGTAGACTCCTCGATTGCGCATCCATGCTACCATCGCTACCAGCGTTGTTTCCGCAACTGGTCTTTCCGGTAACACATCCTTTGCACAGTGTAGAGTATCTGGACAGGGATCGGACTTGTCCAAGATACTCAATTTTTGTCGGAAGTGGGATTTGAACCCGCGCGCCCAGACCTTCCCGCGGGCCTTGTACCTCCTTTAAATTTTCGCCCTAGGTGGGGTTCGAACCCACGCGCATTATTGATCGATCTAGAGACTGGCACCCTAGACCGCTCGGCCATTGCCGTTGCGCGGCTATCAGAACCATCTTGTACCATACTGCTGACAAAGTCAGAAATCTCCCTCTTGACACTTAGCTAGACCCTCCCCTGTCGGTACTCCCTGTGCTGCTATGAACTAAGAGCCTCATGATAGCATTGAATCATTCTGCTGCAGCTGATAATGCCTACAGGGTTAACGTAGAGGATCCATGAGGCATCCTTGACCTCCTCATGCCTCTCTTGTGGAAGTAATGAGACAGGAATCAACAAATAACCTTAAACCCCAGGCTCATTCTGCTGCTGGTAACAGCTACTTAACGAACGGACATATCACAACACACCTGTCTATACAGACCTATTCCTCATATGGAAAAATGACCTGCAGCAATAGCAACAGCAATACCAATAGCAATGGCAACAGCAGTAACAGTAACAGTAACAGTAACAGTGAGCGGCAGCAGCAGCGAAAGCAACAGCAGCAGCAGCAGCAGCCAAAGCGATAGCAGCCGCAGCAAAAGCGACAACAGCAGCAGCAACAACAGTAGCAGGAACAGCGAGCAACAGCAGCAGCAAAAGCAAAAGCAACAGCAGCAGCAGCAACTAACCACAGCCATTCCAGCAGCCAACACCCAGGCCATGTCCTTTCATCACAGTTCACAAACCAAGCTGTAGCTGTTGCTTGAGGTAAATACTATATGGAACCCATACCTTTCTGTAGGAGGTGGTCCTATTGGTAGGCCTGCATCCATCCAAACTGGCAAGATGACAGCGATAGCACTTACAGCGACAGTAGCAGCAACAGCGACAGCAAACACTAACAGTAGCACCAGCAGCAGCAGCAGCAATAGCAACAGCAGCCGCAACACGAAGAGCAGCAGCAGCAGCAACACCAAGAGCAGCAACACCGACGGCAACACCAACAGTAGCAACAGCAACAGCAGCAGCAGCAGCAGCAGCAGCAGCAGCAACAGCAGCAACAGCAGCAGCAACAGCAATAGCAGCAACAGCAGAAGTAGCAACAGCAGCAACACCAAGAACAGCAGCAGCAGCAGCAGCAACACCAAGAGCAGCAGAAGCAACAGCAGCAGCAGCAACAGCAGCAACAGCAGCAACAGCTGCAATAGCAGAAGCAACAGCAGAAGCAGCACCAAAAGCAGCACCAAAAGCAGCAGAAGCAACAGCAATAGCAGCGCCAATAGTAGCGACAGAACCACTAGCAGTTACAGCAGCAAGAGCAACAGCAACAGCAGCAGCACCACCAAGAGGAGCAGCAGCAGGAACAATAACAGTAGCAGCGCAATAGTAGCAAAAAAAACACCAGCAGTTACCGCAGCATGGTGCAGGGTCTTGCCCTTGCAGGCCGCCGAAACATACTGATGTTAGCAATCGATGGGAATGACACCACTTAGAATTTAACTTTAAGCAGGCACTCTGGCATATCTTGTTATGCCCTACCCTAGGGCTTGGGTTCACTCCCACACTCCTGCGCCCCTTCAAAAGGTCAACGCATTTCGGGTTACAGGCACAACTTTTACCAAGGAGGTGCAGCTGACTGGGTGGTGACTGCTAATGGTTTTTTTGGAAACAGTGCAACCCAGACAATGGCATTACTCTCGAGAGGTCAGCACTGCACCAACACTACCCCTAAGCCCTAGTCCTAAACACTAAACAATAAAACCCTAAGCACTCAGACCCTAAAACCTAAACCCTAAACCTAATGCTGTACAACATTCAATAGCATCTGGCAACTTAATACTATGACCTTTAAAAGCAGCAGGCAGCCCTGGCCACCCCGGTAGGTTCCATTTCAAAATGGATCTATCTATTCAATTGGCTAGCTAAGAACCATTTCATTTGTTGGATTGCATAGACGGCGTCCACTCACACGCTAGAGCCAGACTCAACAAAGTAGCAATGCCGTGGAACTTGCTTTCATTGGTACTGGTAGAGAGTGACGCCTCACACTCTATAGGACTCATAACGATGGTTTGGCCCCAGAGGGAGGGCACCTACACACGTGCCATGTTGAACTAGGCAATGCTTGCATTTCTCCTGTGTTTTCTGGAAATCTTGTGTGCATGATGGCAGCTTTCGGAGCTAGTTTAGTAACCAGTTTCCAAGGTGCCCATCTTACAACACCATCACTGCAGGCTTCAGCATGTCTTCTAGCAATTACAACCCGCTCCTGCTTAATTAAGGCCATACGAGGTACCTCTACTAGCACCAGAAGGCCTGCTGAGTCCTGGCTGCATGTTTGTATATATGCGTTCAGCAGAGAGCTGAATGATTCCCATGAAACCTAAACCCTAGCCTCGCGCTGCTGCTGTTATCGGACAGTGTAATGGTGAGAAGTGTATGAAGCATCATAGACATGATAATCCTCATATGGAGAGGCATCAGATCAAGCATGTCCCTAAACCGCAAAGCCACAGGTTCACCCTGCTGCTGCTAGCACCCACTTGGTGGTAAAAAGCAGGTGATAACATCAGCAGGGGGAACCTTAAACCCTCAACACTAGGCTGGTAATAATACCTAAAACGTAAGGCGGGTGGTCCGAGGCGTGTGATCTGAGGAGGTTCACCCATGCCCAGGCATTCTGCTGCAACAACACCTCCTTAGTTGTAAGGGTTGTAACAGGCACTTGTGATCTGATGACCCTCATATCAAGAATTAGGAGATAGCTGATGCCCCAAATCCCCAAACTAAGGCTCATAACATCGTCTGCTGCTGACACCTACCGCGCTTAGCTGTACGAAGGTTGTTCGAGGTGTCTGGCTTTGGTCTTATAATAAGCCTGACATGAAAGGTTCGTCTCACAGAGGCCAAAAGTACCCCCAAACCCTGATCCCTAGGCGGCTGAACCTGCTAGGAGGGGATAGGGGGGAGGAGGACAGGTTGGAGGAGGGGAATAGGGACAAGAATGGGCCGGATTAAAGAGGAGCACCCGGGTAAGAGGAGGGTATGGGAATAGAACTGGGGGCAGAGGAGTGGAGGGGGCAAGGAACAGAGATGCGATGGTTGTGAGAGGGCCTGACGGACGGATGTCACACATGCGCTTGATGTGGGCAGAGATGTGTGCACTGGATTTTGGCACGTGCTCTTGCTTTGCGCATTTGGAAGCACCTGATGGCAGATTCATATAGGCGCTCACATGCCCACCCCTTCCAGCCGAAGCTCCCAGGCACCTAGTGCATTCAAATCATCCCAATGTACAGTTCACAGGCACTCGGTGGACCATGGGAGATTTGGCATGAAATGAGCAGGTCTGTGGGCATGTTGGTGAAGAACACATACTTACGTCCCTCATCCAATGTTTCATCTACACACACACCATTTTGGCATGCAAATGAGGAAGTAAGGCTACTTAGGGTGGACCACCTTCCCCAGACTATGACTCATAGACAACATACACGGCCAAGTACCCAAGGCAGATGCCTCTCTCACTTTACTGAGCGGCTAGGAAAGCGAACCGGGGCGTGGGAGGGTTGTGAAGGGGCGTAGACAGGGGGGAGGGAAGAGGGGAGAGGGGAGGTTGAGGCCCTGCCACCCCTACCGGACAGAAAGCCCTAATCAATCGTCACCATTGGAACTGACCAGCAAAACCATCAGTTCATCTAGATTCAGAACCCATTTGTACAATCCTGCTGACAACGTCCAAAAGTTCCCTCTTGCTTACCTAGGGCTTCCCCTGTCAGTATTTCCTGTGCTGCTATGAAGTAAAAGCAATGACAGCATTGGGCCATTCTGCTGCTGCTAATAACACTTACATGGTTCATTTAGCAATTAGAGGATGTACGAGGCATCCTTGATCTACTCAGGCTCCTCGCATGGAACAATCAGAAGGGGATCAAGGATATCCCTAAGCCTTCAACCCTAGGCTCATTCTGCTGCTGATAACAGCTACTTAATGAACTGACAAATCATAACACCTGTCTATATAGACCTGTGCCTCGTCTGAAAAAGGTGACCTGCAGCAGCAGCAACAGCAACAACATACATAATAGTAACAGTGACAGTGAGCGACAGCAGCAGCAAAAGCGACAGCAGCAGCAGCAACAACGACAGTAGCAGGAACAGTGAGCAACAGTAGCAGCAAAAGCGACAGCAGCAGCAGCAGCAGTGAAAGTGATAGCAGAAGCAGCTAAAGCGACAGCCGCAGCGGCAGCTAAAGCAATAGCAGCAGCAGCAAAATTCTATAGGATGTGAACCTATTCGCAGGCCTCCACCCACCAAAACAGCAAGCGTGACAGCGATAGCAACAGTAGCAGTAACAGTAGCAGCAACAGCAAGCGTGACAGTAGTAGCAGCAACATCGAGAGCAAACGATGGAAGCAACACCAGCAGCAGCAGCAGCAGCAGCAATAGCAGCAGCAACGGCAACAGTAGCAACAGAGCCACTAGCAGTTACAGCAGCACGGTGCACGGTCTTGTCCTTGCGGGCCGCCAGAACATACTGAAGTTAGCCAATGAGGGCAATGACACCCCACCTAGGGTTTATGCCTGGCCTAGAACTTAACATAAAACAAGCACTGCGGCTAAATTTGGTTATGCTGCACCTTAGGGATAGGGTTCACTCCAACACCCCGGTGATGAGGCACATGCTGAAAACCTTTGGGGTTTCTTTATAATAGCTTCTCTTGTACCAGCGTCACAACCTACTCGATGCTCGAAACACATCGGTCATTCTGGCGGGCGATTCAATGCACACGCTTTCAAGTACTTCAGGCAATCTGCCAGTCCTTGTTACTGTACATTACGCTCATATTAATTCTTGTTATGCTGCATCCTAGGGCTAGTTTTCACTCCAACAGGGGTTGAGCCCAACAAAAGGTTGATGTCTTTTGCAGGCAGGTCATTTACCAGGGAGGGGACTCTGGCTGGGTGGCTACTTTGAATAACTTCAAACAGCCCTAAACCCTAGACCCTAAAACCCTAAAACCTAAACCCTTGACCCTTAGGTTCGGCTAGACCCTGACCTACTACTGCACATTATTCACTAGCACCTCGCACTGCAACATGACAGCATGACCTCCAACAACAACAACAACTAACCCCCCCCCCCTGCCCCTGCCCCTGAACCCCCAACCCCCCTGCCCCTGCACCCTCGTCCCCCCTGGCCCCCACCCCACCCTTCATCTGCACCCCGATTCGATCATTCAGCACCCTGCACAAACCCCAGGGCCCCCTGGCGCTGCACTGTTGCCATTTCTGCCTTACTGCCAGTCCAGTAACACTCAACACTGCTAACTTCACCAATGATATATGTGGTCCAGGGTGATGTCACAGACTAAACGATCATGTCGCTGCGCTGCTGTCCCAGCAGCCGCTCCAGCATCCCCCGCTATCCCCAGCCCCCCTAACCCCCCCTACTGCTCCTCCACCCTGCACCCCCCTGCCCTCCTGGCCCCCTGCCGCTGCCCCCTCTCTTCCCCAGCTGCACTACTGCTGCTGCATTGCTGCTGCCATTCAACCAGTCACAGGGCCACACTCACAATTTCATAGCTCATGATGTGAATAACACCCACCGCATCGGCAGGCAGCACAACAAGATCATCCACACCGACATACATTCATCAAATTTGCCGTTTGCTCTGTTCTTTCTGTGCTCGTCTTACCAGTATCACCTATTGGCACATGCTTGTGTTAATGGCTGTCTTATAGGTGCTGGTGTGTAGATCTATGCAAGTGCAGATGCCAGGTCGCTACTAAGGTTTTTAACTAGATTAACTAGGATTCAGCAGGGTGACTGGATGGGGAGGGAGACAATGGGTGTTTTGGAAGGGGAGGGTGAAGGCGGTTTTGTTTTCAAGCTACTGATACTGTGAACGTGAGGAAAATGCCCTGCCAGTTGCTCAGGGGTTATACATGCTGCACACTAGGAGTCCAACAGCCTAGGGCCATCCCATTGTTGCTAAGGTCTAGTTTGTAGCAGGAGTTAAACAAGGGGCTAGATAGTTGCAAATTGATATCTGTTATTCTTCAAATGGAAGCACCTTATGTCCTTAAACCCTAAACCCTAGGCTCATCGCGCTGCTGCTTACATCTATTCAGTTTTACGGGTAGTCTGAGGCATCCTTCATATGGTAAATCTCATGTACAGGTTCAAGAGGGTTATACAACATGCCCCTAAATCCCTGATCCTAGGCTTATTCTGCTGGTGCTAAGACCTTGTTCATTGCATGGCTGATAAGAGGATTCCTTGATCCATTTCCTAATTTGGATACATAGGTTTAGCTGCAATCAACAATGTCTATAGATCCTAAACCCTAGGACCAAACTGCTGCTGCTAACTACAACAGCTGAGTTGTAAGTGCCATATGAGGCATCGTTGGTCTGGTAAACCTCATACAGGAGTTTGTCATGTCTGGTAGCAGATTGCATGCAAAAAATTAAGTAGGAGCTAACATGCCCACATTCCAGCTATGCTCCCAGGCACCTACCTCATGGTAGAGAACACATGGTTACAAGGTTACATCTACACACACACCATTTGCGCCATAGATTGATGAAGTAGGCCTACTGAGTGAGGACCACTGTTGCCCGAATATGACTTAAAACACATGCAAGGCCAAGTAGAAGTAGTCAGAAGAGGAACTGGGGTGTGGGAGAGCAGTGGAATGAGGACGGAGGCAGGGTGAGAGGGGAGGAAGAGGCCCTGCCACCCTAACCGGACAGGAAGCCCTAGTCCTCATTTTAGACCCGTGCAATCTTCAAGCTCAGAGATCTACCTTTTGCCTAGCTAGCCCTTCCTCTGTCTGTACTGCCTGTGCTGCTATGAAGTAAAAGCAATGACAGCATTCGGCCATTCTGCTGCTTCTAATAGCGCCTACTTGGTTCAAGTAGGGCTCGTATGAAGCATCCTTGATCTCCTCGTTCTCCTCATGTGGAAGGATTGCAGGGAGATTAAGGACATTCCAATGCCTTCAACGACAGGGTCATTCTGCTGCTAGTAACAGCTACTTGACGAACGGACATATCATAAGAGTGCAAACTCCTAATGCTTCAGCATGGCTGCAACATTACCGGTGATCACACGCGGGTCACCTTGATCACTGCTCGAACTCGTTTATGAAGCTTTACTCAACTGTTAAGAGTTGGAACTCATTGGTGCAGTGGAGGTTTTTGGTAATTCTGAGCTAACTGCTTGACATCATGTCTATGCATATGTCTCATACATGCCAAAGATACCCCGTATTCTGTTAGATGTTCTTTGTGGTTGCAAGCCAAACATGTGCAAGCACTCAATTGTGTAGTGAGACTGCATTATAACTGGCGAGATTGTTTGCTAACCAATGTGGCATATTCATGCTCATGTCTTCTATTCCAGAGTTATTTCTGCCCCTTGGACGACAACGTGGTGCCCTCCACCCAATTTGTGGACTTTGACTGCATGAAGCCAATGGAGGAGTCGTCCAAGCTATGGTCCTTGCACCTGGAGTTGCCCATCGACGCGTTTGCGCCGACCCTCTGTCACCCCCACCTGTGGGCCCAAGCAGTCATTTGGAGCGCGGAAGGTAGCAATGTTAAGCATACCTGTCTATGCAGACCTATGCCTCGTCTGTAAAAGATGACCTGCAGCAACAACAGCAACAGCAGTAGCAGTAACAGTTAGCAACAGCAGCAGCAAAACTGACAGCAGCAGCAAAAGCGACAGCAGCAGCAAAGGCGATAGCAGCCGCAGCAAAAGCGACAGCAGCAGCAGCAACAGCAATAACAGTAACAAGAACAATGAGCAACAGTAGCAGCAAAAGCAACAGCAGCAGCAGCAATACTAGCAGTTGCAGGAACAACGAGCAACAATAGGGGCAAAAGCAGCAGCGCAGCAGCAGCAACTAGGCCAGCAGCCAACACCCAGTCCATGTCCTTTCGCAGTGCACGAGCCAATCTGTAGCTGTTGCTTGTTGTAAACACTACACGGGACCCTTACCTTTCTGTAGGATGTGAACCTATTGGTAGGCCTGCACCCACTGCAAGTGATGACAGCCATAGCAGCTACAGCAGTCGCAGCAAGAGCGACAGCAACACCAACAGTAGCAGCAGCAGCAGCAGCAACAGCAGCAGCAATGGCAACAGCAGAAGCAACACCAAGAGCAGCAACAGCAACACCAAAAGCAATAGCAAGAATAGCAGCAGCACCAAGAACAGTAGCAGCACTAGCAATACGGCAGCGGCAACAGTAGCAACAGAACCACTAGAAGTTACAGCAGCACGGTGCACGCTTTTGCCCTTGCTGGCCACCAAAACATCCAGATGTTAGCAAACGATGTTGACGACACCCCACCTAGGGTTCATGCCTAACCTAAAGTTCAAAATAAAAAGGGCACTGCGGTTAAATTTTGTTATGCTGCACTTTAGGGCTAGGGTTCACTCCAACAGGGTTGAGCCGAATGAGGCCCGACATATTTTTACTTGCAGGCAGATCCTTAAGAGAGAGCGGAAAAGGAACGGCCCGAGATGCTGGGGAGGGGACGTGACGGATCTACACATGCACCTGACGTTGGGCAAAGCCTGCACTCTTTTGCAATCGCTGGCACTCTTCTGTGAAGCATGATGGCAGAATCTGGAGCTGGCTTAGCAACCATATTCAGACGGACTGCCATCATGCCACACCATCACTACTGCAGGATATCAACCATGTCTGATAGCAGACACGTGCACAGGCATCATGCTAGGGTTATGCTAGGTTTAGGGTTTACAGTTTGGGGTTTAGGGACTAGTGAAGGGTTTATCTGTTGGCATGTTGGTAGAGAACACATGGTTAGTTACGTCCCGCATACAAGGTTACACCTACACACACACCATTTGTGGCATACAAATGAGGAAGCAAGCCTACTTCGTGAGGACCACCTTGCCCACAGTATGACTCAGAGAACACGTACTCCGCCAAGTTTTCGAAGAGCATGCGTATCTCGCAGAGGGGGTAGGAAAGGGGGCTGGGATGGGAGAGAGTTGTGGAGGGGGGCAAGGGGGGAGGATCAACCGGGTCAGATTGCTGAAGAGAAATGAAAGAGGAATTGCCAGATTTATCAGCCTCTTTAGCCCTACAGTAGTGGCTAATACCCTACAAGCCCGACTGGACCCATTTGCTAAACCGCTGCAGCTTGACTTACGATTTATACCTGGGAATCTTGCGAGGGACTACTGGATCAGGGACTATATTTGATGAACATGAGAGGCCGTCTTAGGCGCTTCATCAAATAGCTAAGCTACTGATGCTCCTAGCCATTGTGGACCGCCACTATCATGGGGTTCAATAGCAGCTAGGAGCATCAGTAACTAGTAGTACTAGCGACCACAGCTGTTGATGCTCCGTCCCCAGCATTTCTTATCATCCACTGAGCCCCGTACCAACTGCAACCATTTGGTCATGATGAGCTAGCTGCACCAGATAGCCAGTGTTTGTGATACCGTGAGTAAACCATTGAACACTGCCCTCCAGCCTATACAGTTACATGGCTTACCTGCAAAAGATCCATTGCAGCAAAAGCAACAGCAGCAGCAGCAACAGCAGCAGCAGCAGCAGTAGCAACAGCAGCGATAGCAACAGCAGCAGTAACAGCAGCAGTAACAGCAGCAACAGCAGCAACAGCAGCAACAGCAGCAATAGCAGCAGCAGCAGCAGCGGAAACAGCAATGACAGCATGAGCAGCAGCATGGGTGACAGCAGCAAGAGCAGCAGCAGACGGAGCAGCAGCAGTGAGAAACAGCAGTAGTAGCAAAAACAGCAGCAGCAACAGCAACAGAAGCAGCAGCAGTAGGAACAGCGGCAGCAAAAGAAGCAGTTGCATCAGCAACAGAAGCAGTTGCGGCAGCAACAGAAGCAGCAGCAGCAGCAGCAACAGAAGCAGCAGTAGCAACAGCAGTAGCAACAGCAGCAGCAGCAGCAACAGAAGCAGCAGCAGCAACAGAAGTGGCAGTAGCAACACCAGTAGCCACTGCAGCAGCAACAGCGGGAGCACAGCAGATGCAGCAACGGCAGCAGCACAAAACGCCCGGATCCTTTCACAGGTAACAAGCCGAGCTGTAGCTGGTGCATGGACATGTTCTGAGAAAACGATCTAGCCCCTTAGGCCACTAGAACATGCTGATGGCCTCAACTATGGTGCCAATAACACCCATCTAGGGTTTATGGCTGGCCTAAAATCTAACCTAAAACATCCTCTGCGACTTCTGAAATATATCAGGCTCCACAGTAGGACTAGGGCCGAGTCAGACACAACCAGCTTTCTAAAAGCTTCGCCACCCCCTAGGTTTCAGGCAGATCATTGACCAGGGAGATGACTCTGCCTGGGTGGTGACTGATATTTGATACTTTCAATCAGCCTCAGTCCAACCCAGACAATGGCATCACTCTTGAGAGGACAGTACTGCGGCACCAACACTACTCATAAGCCGCCCTTGACCCTAGAACCCTAGACCCTAAACCCTTAAGTTCGGCTAAACGCGAACCTAATACTGGAAAGCATTCAGTAGCACCTAGCACTGCAACACCATGAATGACCTCCAACAACAACACAGGCAGACCTGCGGGCCACCCCAGTAGAGTTCCACTACCAAAGTGGATCCATCTATTACTTTGGCTAGCTGTGCTTAGGAGGGGAGCCGCAAAGGAACATGCCGTAGATGCTTGGGAGGGGGCATGACGGAGATCTATACATGCATATGACGATGGGCAAAGCGTGCATTCTTCTGCAAGTCCTGGCAGTCTTCTGTGAAGCCTGATGGCAGGTTCGGAGCTGGCTTAAAATCCTGTTGCCAACCTGCCATCATGCAACACCATCACTGCAGGTTAATCCATGTTTTGTAACACTTAGATACAGTATAGAAAAGCAAAAAAGCGACTGACACCTCAGAAACGCCCGTGCCGTTTAACAAACTTGAATATGTTTCAAATCATGGAGGACCATACTAGTGAGGTCAGACACACTCCCAGCCCCATCATTTGGTTCTGCCTAAACTTGACTGCAAATACTTGTGAAGCATGATGGCAGAATCTGGATCTGGCTTAGCAACCAGCTTCAAAAACTCCCCATCATGCAACATCATCACTGCAGGCTTAAACATGCCTTCTAGCAAAGACAACCAGCTCCTGCTTACTTGTCAATTTGAAGGAAACCAGCCTTGAGGCACCAGAAGAGGGCCTGTTGAGTGCTGACCGCTGATAGATAGTGTTATGTATAAGTTCGGCCCAGAGCTGAATGATTCCCGTGAAATCTCAAATTTAGCCTCACACTGCTGCTGCTGCTGCTGCTAACAAACACTTCAGTCGTGAGAACTTCATGAGGCATCATTGATCTGGTAATACTCACATGAAGAGGTCCATCAGATCAGGCATGTCCCTAAACCCCAGACCACGTGTTCACCCTGCCGCTGCTAACACCACTTGCTTTCAATGGTCATATGAGCATCATTGATCTGCCAATCCTCATCCAGCAATTTAGCAGGGGCAGAATAGCCTCCCCTAAACCATAAACCCTAGGCTGGGGGCAGGGGGGGGGGCGACCTGTGGGGGGGGGGGGAGGGGAAAGGGAGAATGTGCGGAGGGGAGAGCATGAAGGGGTCAGGGGAGGTAGGATTAATCCTCACCATTGGAATTGACCAGACTAACCATCCTGCTGACAACATCAGAAAACTCCCTCTTGCTTAATTAGACCTTCCCTTGTTGGTACCCCCTGTGCTGCTATGAACTAAGAGACTCATGGGCAGCATTGAATCATTCTGTTCCAGCTGATAATGCCTACATGGTTAATGTAGAGGATCTATGAGGCATCCTTGACCTCCTCATGCCCCTCATGTGGAAGTGATGAGACAGGAATCAACGCCTTACTCCCCAATTCACAGCTCATACATGCAGGGCTGATGGTGTGGATGATGCCCGCCGCAATGCCAGGGAGCACGTCCAAATCATCCACACCAAGAGGCATTCTTTACTTTTGCCGTTTGCTCTGTCTACTCTGTACTCCCCGTGCTCATTTACCGGTATCACCTATGGACACATGTTTGTATTGATATCTGTTTTCTAGGTGCTGTTATGTAGATCCATGCAAGTGCAGACGACACATTGCTACTGATACTGTAAATGTGAAACGACTGCCTTGTGGGTTGGTTATGGCTTAATGAGTTAATGCTGCATACTAGAACAGCCTAGGATCATCCCGTTGTTGCTAACACCTAGGTTTTTGTAGGGCTTAGTACAAGGCAACGGGGTTTATTGGAAGTTAAAGTCTGCTCTTCTCACATGGAAGCACATTAGACGGACATACCTTCTCTGATCCATTCCCCCTAAACCCAAAACCCTAGGAGTAATCGGGCTGCTGCTTACACCAATTCAGCTAGGACGGGAGAGTGTGAGGCATCCTCGGTCTGGTAAACCTCATGTGCATGTTCAAGAGGGTTATACAAAATGCCCGTAAACCCTTAACTATAGGCTTATTCTGCTGGTGCAAACACCTTATTCATTGTACGGCTGATAAGAGGCACCCTTGATCCATTTTGCTAATCTTAATACCGTAATGCTCCAAATGTTTTACAAGCCTAGTGATTACGAGAGAGCCAACATAATTTCCCAAATTGGTTTACGAGCCTAAAGCTTTACGAGGAGCCAGGCACCATAACTTTTTTGGAACACTAAAGGTTTACGATGCCTGCCATATGATTTAATGGGGTTTTACGGAACCCCAGGAACCCTATCCCTTGTGCCCTGCAACTGCAGCTGAGTGCCAATAGATCAAATGCATGATCTGGTAACAACTCTCACCACCGTTAGCAACTACATCACATTATATTTCACACCAATTTCGCACCAACTGTGGCACCACACGCGTGCCGGTGGGTTTGTCAATGTAAGATTCACACCAATAGTCTACCACACCACCACTACCACAGCCATCACTCAAAACTGCCACACGTTACTGGCACTATGTTTGTTTGTTTCTTGAAAGAAACATGTGACCCTAGGCATAATCCAGCACACTACTTAACTGAAGCGTCGCCCGCCCCTACCAGGTAGGCTTGGGTTTGGCAACAGCAGTTACTCAAGCAGCTCTGCTGTTTATTGCCCCCTGCGGGACAGAACTATTTCTTCGAGTGAGTCATCCCCTGCTGCTGCTGCTGCTGCTGCTGCTGCTGGGCTGGCGCCTGCGTGTAACTTCACTGTTTTACCCTCTTCGCCGCTGTCCTCAACCCCCTCACTCTCGCTGTCACTGCACAGGTCAAAGTCCCCTGCTGCATCCTCGTTCTTTTTGGGCTCCTCACCCTCTGGCTCAGGAATCTCTTCCCCCGTCTCCTTGAACAGCTTCCCTTCCCACAAACCCTTGAAATGCCCTCAGCTGAGTATCTGTCTCCCATGCCTTGCTGAACCCTGTCTTATCCCGACCCTTCTGTAGCAGCCCCTCCTTCCCATTGGTGTAGTCCCAAGCCTTCAGCAGCCACCTTGCAATCTTCTGCTTCAAAGTGGACAATTTCATGTCCACCTTGACTTCGTCAGCTGGCACAGACATCACAGGGAAGACATACATCCTCAATGATGTTGCATCTCCACCTACTTCATCCGAGGCCAAGGAGCCCGTGATCTCCAAACGCCCAGTTGAGGACCTCAAGGGGGATCTTAAGAACCTGAGCCACAAGTGCTGCCGTCTTGGACAAGCTAACCGCGATACGATATGTTTTGAAGCCTAGGCAAGGACATCCGGTGATGACAGGGATGAGCATGCAAGTAGCCGCTATATGACGAACGGGACCACCAAGCTTGGAGTAAGAAAGACCGTTCTCAAATACCGTAGTGGCACACTATACAACCATAAACGTGCCTACTGGTTCAACACGCCGACAATAGCAACTGCCTGCTGTGCGGACAACAGGATGGCTGCCACCACACAGCCTCGGGATGCCCCGCACTCAGTAGGCTCTATACCTACAGGCACAATGCAATAGGTCGGTTGATTCTTAAAGCCATCATGAGGGGCCGAAAAGAGAGGGTACGTGGTGATGATGGACCTTGGGAGTGACACACACTGTAGTGCTGAATGACTAGTGACGCAGCCCCCACCGGATCCCAGAAGCAGCCTTGCCAGCTAGCATGCCCGTGGACGTAAAGGGAATCGTACGAAGGCAGACTATACCAGACGCCCTGATTTGCAAGCCCGCCGCTAATGGGCAGAACGCCGAGTACTGGATCGTGGAGCTGAGTTTCTGTAGGGATACCGACAAGCAAGGAAAACTGGTGCAAGCCGTGGAGCAACACAAAGAGCTATGCAGTGCTATTCAACAAGCGGACCGTAATGCTACCGTCCACTACATCCCCTTGGTCATAGGCGTAGCTGGCAGCATCTACAAGGAGCTTAGCAGCCACCTGGTCGCTCTCGGCGTGAATGGACAGGACGTTAAGGCAACGATTAGAGCAGTGCACCTCAAAACAACAAACATGCTCCACTGGATATACACAACCAAACAAAAGAAAGAACGCAGTAAAGAGAAAGAAGCCCCATGGAAGCGCAAACGCAAATAACACTGGTGGGTGGGCGAGATGCCCACGCAACTCTTTGTATGCCCCATGGTAGAGGCCACGAGGCCAGGTCTTCTGACCTCAGTTTGCCTCTCCCTTGGCTTACGCAGGCTAGGACTGTGGCAGAGGCTCCGCCTCAGCCTCAGTTACTCAACTAGCCTGGCGTAGCTCTTCTTCTTCTACCCTACCCTAAACCTAAAACCTAAACCTAATGCTGTACAACATTCAGTAGCATCTGGCACTGCTACATAACACCGTGACCTCTAAAGCAGCAGGCAGCCCTGGCCACCCCGGTAGGTTCCATTTCAAAATGGATCTCTCTATTCAATTGGCTAGCTAAGAACCATTTCATTTGTTGGATTGCATAGAGCCAGACTCAATAAAGTAGCAATGCCGTGGAACTTGATTTGGTACTGGTAGAGAGTGACGTCTCACACTCTGTAGCACTCATAAAGATGGTTTGGCCCCAGAGGGAGGGCACCTACACACGTGCCATGTCGAACTAGGCAATGCTTGCATTTCTCCTGTGTTTTCTGGAAATCTTGTGTGATGCATGATGGCAGCTTCTGGAGCTGGTTTAGTAACCAGTGTCCAAGATGACCATCATACAACACCATCACTGCAGGCTTAAGTATGTCTTCTAGCAATTACAACCCGCTCCTGCTTACTTGTAAGGCCATACGAGGTAACTCTACTAGCACCAGAAGAAGGCCTGCTGAGTGCTGGCTGCATATATGTATACATAGGTTCAGCAGAGAGCTGAATGATTCCCATGAAACCCCTCACTAAGTAGGCCTACTTCCTTAATTGTACGCCACAAATGGTGTATGCGTAGATGTAACCATGTAACCATGAAACCTAAACCCTAGCCTCGCGCTGCTCCTGTTATCAGAGAGTTCAATGGTGAGAATTGTATGAAGCATCATAAACATGATAATCCTCATATGGAGAGGCATCAGATCAAGCATGTCCCTACACTGCAAGCCACAGGTTCACCCTGCTGCTGCTAGCACCCACTTGGTGGTAAAAAGCGGGTGATAGCAGCAGCAGGGGGAACCTTAAACCCGCAACACTAGGCTGGTAATACCTAAAACGTCAGGCGGGTGGTCCGAGGCGTATGGTCTGAGGAGGTTCACCCATGCCCAGGCATTCTGCTGCAACAACGCCTACTCAGTTGTAAGGGTTGTACGAGGCACTAGTGATCTGATGACCCTCATATCAAGAATCAGGAGATAGCTGATGCCCCAAATTCCCAAATTTAGGCTCATAACATTGTCTGCTGCTGACACCTACCGCACCGAGCTGTATGAAGGTTGTTCGAGGTGTCTGCCTTTGGTCTTATAAACCTGACATGAACGAAGGTTCGTCTCACAGAGGCCAAAAGTGCCCCCAAACCCTCAACCTGCCGGGGGGGGGGGGGGGGGCGAGGGGCCCAAAAACGCTGTGGCAAAGTGGGGGCAAGGGGACCACGCGGGTGGGGTGAAAGGGGAGAGTGGGACCATTCTCCTATAGGGCGGTCTGGTCTGTTGTGATCATCTGTCACTCGGATGTCCACACCGTTAAGAACCATTTCAGATTGAGATTTGTCAGCTAGCAGACCGTACTGCTCGAGGTAAAAAACGTTTGCATTTTGATACCCTTGCTTGTGCATGCAAACTGGCTACGGCTCATCTGCAGAAGAGGAGCAGCAGCCACAGCAACAGTAGCAGCAACATCAGCAGCAGCAGCATCAACAGCAGCAGCAGCATCAAACAAACAAAACAAACAAAAATTTAAGGTGCGGCAACATAAACAGCAGCAGCAATAGAACCATTAGCAACAGCGCACATAACAGCAGCAGCAGGAAGGATAGCAGCAGCAGAACTGCAACAGCAAGTTCAGCAACAGCAGCAGCAACAGTGAAAAGTAGCAACACAAACAGTGGCGGCAACAGCATGCACAACAGCAGCAGCAGCGTCCATGTCGGCTAACAGGTCACAAGCAAACCTATAGCTGGTGCGCGGACACATACCGAGAAGGTCTAGCTCCTGCAGGCCCCTAAAACTTACTGATAGTCTTAAGATAGTGTGCCCATGATACCCACCTAGAGTTTCTGGCCTATAATCTATCGTAAAAGAGCCAGTACCTTTCTGAACTACGGTGTTCTGTGGACTGTTGCCTAGTCCTATGGTGCAACATGGTAGGATTTTGTCCTATCATGCTCCCTCATAGGGCTAGGGTTAATTCCAACACAGTGTGAGCCCCGTCAAGAGGTCAACCAAATTTGGGTTACAGGCAGATCCTTGATCAGGGAGCTGACTTTATAATGGTGAATGCTATTGTCAGATATCGTAAAAAAAGCCTATGGCATACCCAGACAATGTCCTCACTCTCGACAGGACAGCACCGCACAAATGGTACCCCTGAGCCCTAGCCCTAGCCCTAAACCCTAAACACGAAACCATAAAACGCAAAACCCTAAACCCTTATGCCTCAGGTTAGGCTAAACCCTAACCTAATATTGCACAGCACTCCGTAGCACCTGGCAATGAAACACCATGACCTCAAACAATACACTTGCTTAGGCACTGCTAGAGGTGACCCATTACACTCTATATGACTTATAATTATGGATTGGCCTGAGAGGAACGGTATCTCACTCACTCCACCCCATCATAGAGCTTCAACACATACCTAAGTGTAGCAGTATAGACATGTTGCTTGAGACAGCATGTCAACAAAGCCAGATAATCTTATCTTTAGTCCATCATTACACCAGATGCTGGATGGAATACATGTCCTTAGCCAAGGGGAGCGAAAAGGAAGATGACGGATGTACACATGCACCTGATAGTGTTGGCAATCCTTTTATTCATGACCAGTAGTTCTGGCGTTTTTTTGTGAAGCATGATGGCACATTCTGGAGCTGGCTTAGCAACCAGTTCCCAACTAACCCGCCTGGCATCATGCGACACCATCCCTGCAGGGTGACCCATGTCTTGGCACAGCCCTCTAGAAGGCATTAAACTCTAGCACATATGACATCTCGTTAGCGCATGTCTCCACCTGCGCCGTATCCCGGGCCGAAACGGAAGTGGACGCCTCGATAGGTGCAGCTGCATTCATGTGCGTATGATGATGCACAATATCAGCCTCTGCCTTCTTCAAACATTTTGGGGTCGGCGAGCAGACATCGCAGCCCTTCATCGCCTACCCTAAGCGGCCTCTGCAAGCTTTTGTGGAACCGCTGCGGACCGCAGGCATGGGATCACATATAACTCTCAGTGCTTCAATGCCTGGGGAGCATGCTAATGACGTGGGCCTTGCCCGTGGGCGTTAAAGTTCGGGGCATCTGGGGTCAGAGCGTCGGTGGCCCGAGCCAATCCAGTGGCAAAAGGCCAAGCAGAATAAGTGTGACACAAAGTACTCTCCGTGCTTCAAGGCCTGGGGAGCGAGCTAATGACATCGGGCCTTGGTGGGCGTTAAAGTTTGGGGCATCTGGGGTCAGAGCGTCGGTGGCCCGAGCCAGTCCAGTGGCAAGAGGCCAAGCAGAAGAAGTGTAGAGCCTTGGCAGGTGCTGGAGTACCAGCACAAGCCATGCCAGCAGTAAATGGCACCAGGAGCTCAGCTCGTAGCGGTGTGGCATACCGTCTGGTGGGAACAACAAAGCAGCAGAGTCAGCAGATTCAAGCAACATAATGGTAACAGCGAAGATGACAGTTGGAGCAGTGGAAGAGATTAGGATGTGACAGCATATTGCAGCATTGGGCTGAGCTGGAATCCCATACCAGCAGACCAGCAGTTAGGCGGAATGTGCTGCTCTACCAAAGACATTCGCCCTGGCCCAGGGTGGGCAAACCCGATCAAAAAAGGGTATAAAATGTCCTGCACATAATACACAATAGTGCACATGTTTCAGGCAGAGGGAGGACATGGAAGTGTGCATGCAGTGCATCCCCACGTATAGAGATCTGTGTGTAGACGGTTCCTGGTGGAATTTAGTGGTGTTTTAGATCAGGACATGTGTTTTCCCTGTGCTAGCATCAAGATGTGCTGATGGTCTGTGGGGATTGTCCCCGCATCAACTTAACATACTATTGCATCGCTGGTCATATGTCGCATATCTGAATGGTGGTCTGTGGGGGATGTCCCCGCATCAGAGAACACTTATGATGCATATCTTGGGAGCAGCACCCATACATCGCGCACTTACGGGGCGTAAGCTGGCACCCCTTTGGAAGGTATGGAAAAGTGTGCCCGGCTAGTTTGCTAGCATGGGTGACACTGGAGGATATGGTGTAGTGCTGACGAGTCAGGTGGTGAGGCTGGAGGTGGATTGTTGGGCATGAGTTGGACCTTTGGGGTCGTGCTCTGGAGGGGGGAAACCTCACTCAGTAGGCCTACTTCCTTAATTGTACGCCACTCAATGTAGAGTGAGCGTAGATGTTAACATGTTAACATCTTGGCACAGTTAGATACAGTCTAGGAAAGAAAATGAGTGAACGGCGGCCTCAGAAAAGCCGCGCCCCTTAACAAACTTGAATCTGTTTTAGAACACGGTGGAGGACCACACTAGTGAGGCCAGACGCCTCATCATTTGGCTCTGCCTAAACTTACTGCTTCTTTGGGTCAGGGGGAGTCAGGGGATGTAACGGCCAGACATACCGCATACGAGTGGCAGTGCTTTCAGAGTTAGCAGTGATACAGTTCTCAGGTCTATTTGCCTCAGCCTCGCTAATATTTGCAGCCACTTGGCTCATTATCAGCCCACCCCACTAAAAAACTGGTTGGAGTAAGGACTCACGCCGTGGCCACTGAGGGCCTTTAATCTCACTCCAAAGTCACTAAACACTTTAGATGATACAGGCTGCTTTAAGCACAATCCATGGAGTATATACTTCTTATATCCTTCATTATACTTCCTGTGAAGGTGCAACACAAAGCGCTTTCAATTAGCGACTGTCCGATTGAGTCAAGCTTGGTGACATCTGAGCATCTGGTAGCCCGGGGATTCATACGGGCCATTTCAAAAAAGCGGAAGATCGCAAGGCGTTACTTAGGCATCGAAATGGTCATCCGATTTGTATTGTGGTATGGAAGCGCACCCCAGCGATACTGGCCCGAAAGCATGCGCCATCTGGGTTAATTTTGACTTTGCCCAACATGGCTGCCTCCGCCCACAAACGTAGCTTCATACCATCTCAATATACTTGTTAAAGTTGCTCTGACCTCAAGAAAGCGAGAATACAGCGCAGTCCAGCTCGTGGATCACTATTGTCACCCGGGAGTTTAGGCCCCCTTCACTAGTGGGGTGATCCTTGCGGAGTCATGTCTGGGTGCTGCACGGCCCAGATGGCTGTGCAGTGGTCTCTCTTACCAACTTACTGCCAATGTTTGTGAAGCATGATGGCACATTCTGGAGCATACCAACCAGCGACCGGCACTTGCTCTTGCTCAGGGAGCACTCTCCGCAGCCTGCAGGCCCGGGAAGACCTTGCCATCCGCCCAAACTCAGGTCAGTGCGTTTTTTCGACATAGGAGCCTCTCGTGGAGAGTGGCTAGCGACAACAGCAGGATTTGAACCTGCGCCATCCCTCGCATGAGGGGCCAAACTCTCGCAACCAGTAGGATTAGAACCCACGTCTCATGACCCATCCGGCAGCCAAGAGCAGCGCTCTAGCCACTCAACTAAGTCCCTTTCACCACCACATGAGACTTCGGCGCCCGGGGCAGGGCTCCAACCTCAGAGGGACGGCATGCAGCTGACAGCGTGCTTATGCTGGGCCATAGCAATGACTCGCGCAAGAGTCAATGCTCAGCCAGCCGTGGTAAGATACGCACCAGGGGTCGCATCTTCCTTCGTTTTTTCAAAATAAAATGAAACTTTTGGGGCTCGTAACGAAGCGCCGGCAGGCGCTTCGTTGCTCCGTCACGAAGAAAAAGGGAGATTTTCCTATGCCTTTCGTTGGCAAGGGTGCCTGTAGCGGCTGTAGCCAGAGGCACCAAGTGGCACCGAGGCAAGCCCATTCTGAGCATGCATGGATACAAATGGGCCCATGGTGTCGTAATGGTCTCTAATTGTCCATCAGTGCACTGTTATGTTTCTATAGGTTTATCCCTAGCCTTTTAACCCCCATCCGACAGATCAACGACACCACTCATGGCTGCTCTGGCGCCCGACGCTCCCGCAAAGAAGCCTAAACAGACCACTATAAGAGGTCTTTTTGGTAGTGTCAAGCCTAAACTTAGTCCTAGGAAAGAGGCCGCGCCTCAAGCAGCCGCAGCTAGCACATTTAGCACATCCCCTGGTGGGAAGAAGGTCCGTACCGCCCTCTTCCAGGGGGATGCAGGAGCTGGTCCAAGCAACACAGCAGAAGAGATCAGCCCTCCCTCAACAGCAGCCGCAACATCTTCTCAGACTCCTCCTGGCAGCACCACTGGGGCAGCAGATGAGTCAGCAGGGGACAAGCCAAAGAGTCCAGGGTGAAATGTGGGGTTTACGAAGATAAACCATGCAAAAAGGCAATTTCGAAAGTATCGAAAAAGTTTCGGAAAAACTGCTGAAAAGGCCCAACGAAGAAGGTTCAGGGCCTTCATAAATTTTCAACGAAGCCGGAAGCCGGAAGATGCGACCCTTGATACGCACCTTTAGGCCGCAGAGCGAATAGCCCCTGCCATTGAACTATTGCGTCCTTGAAGCAATAGTTCACCCTTACACCAGGTGCTGGATGAGTAGCCAGAACATGATTCCTGTGCTTAGGAGAGGAGCGGGAAAGGAACGGTCCTAGATGCTCGGGAGGGGGCGTGATGGTTTTACACATGCTCTTGAGGTTAGTTGGCCGATGCATGCCCTCTTTTGCAATGCATGTGGGGCACTCTCCTGCAATGCTTGTGAAGCCTGATGGCAGATTCTGGAGCTGGCTTAGCAACCTGATCCTAACCTGCCCATCATGCACCACCATCACTGCAGGGTAACCCATGTCTTGTACCAGTAGCATACAGTATAGGAAATCTAAAAAGCAAACGACCCCTCAGAAAGCCCGTGCCTTTAAACTGAGTCTGTTTTAGATCACGGTGGAGCACCACAAAAAGAAAGAGAGGATGCAAGGCTGGCAGTGTGTCTGCCCTCACTACTGTGGTGGAGCACCGCAGTAGTAAGGCCAGACACACTCCCAGCCTCATTTAGCTCTGCCTAAACTTACTGCAAGTACGGTACACGATGGCGGATTCTGGAGCTGTGTTTTATCAACCGGTTGCAGAGCCTTGCATCATGCATCACCATCACTGTGATGATAGCCCGGGCCTGCTTACTTGTAAGGGTTGTACGAGCATTCCTTGAACCACCAGAAGCACCCTGCCAATTGCTGGCTCCTGAAAATAGTGTCTCATATATAGCGTAAGGATCACGCCATCGCCACCGAGGGCCTAAATTGTCACCCGGGATGTCACTAAGCACACAGGCTGTTTAAAGTAGTTTCCGTGCAGCATTAAACTCTTTAATACTTGGAAAGACTTCGCGTGAAGGTGCGACACAAAGCGCTCTCGAGTAGCGACTGTTCGATAGAGTCAAACTAGGCGACATCTGAGCATCTGGTAGCCCGAGGAATGAGAAGGGCATCTTTAGCCCAGCGACACGTCGCCCTATAGTAAGTAATCATCGAAATGATGATTCGAGAGGTCCTGGATATCAAAAGCGCACTTTGTGAAATCGGGCAAAAAGCGGCAGCTGGTGAGTTCCAGGTGTGGTCCGAAAGGCTGGCTCAAACCCCAAGCATGGCTTCACATCAAGTCCATATACTTATGTCAGATGCTCTGGCCTCAAACAAAGCAGGAATAGCACGAAATCCACCACCGCCGATCACTATTGTCACCCCGCGGTCCGCGGAATAAAGGCCCTCATCACCAGCGGCGTGATCCTTACGTTCAGCCCAGAACTGGATAATTACCATAACACCTAAAACATCGCCTCATGCTGCTGCTGTAACACCTACTTCAGTTGTGAAAGCTGTATGAGGCATCATTGATCTGATAATCCTTACATGGAGAAGCGTCAGATCAAGTATGTCCCTAAACCTCAAACCACAGGTTCACCCGCCCTGCTGCTGAGACTAGCACCTACTTGATCATAAAAAGGACCCTAGAGCCTCAGTGGCATCAGTGGATGTGTTGCTGCTAACATCTAAAACGTAAGGGTGGTTCGAGGCAGGTATGGAGGTTCACCCATACCTAAGTGTTCAGATGCTGTAACACCTACTCTAGTTGTAAGGGTCGTAGAGGCATTAGTGATCTGCTGAACCTCATCTCGAGATCAGGAGATTGCTCATGCCCCAAAACCTTAATTGTATGCTCATAATCTTGTCTGCTGCTAGGGCACCTACCGCATCTGGTTGTACTAATGCTGTCCTTGGTCTGACAAGCTTTACCATATGAAGCTTCGTCTCACAGAGGCCACTAAAAGTGCACCCAAACCCTGAACCATAGGCTGCCCCTGCTGGGAGGGGATAGGGGGAGGAGGGCAGGTTGGAGGAGGGGGCTATGGACAAGAGTGCGGAGGGAGCGCCCCGGGAAGAGGAGGGTATTAGGTAGAAATGGTGGCAGAGGAGGGGTGGGGGCATGACAGACATGAAATGGTTGTCAGAGGGCCTAATGGAGGGATGTCACACATGATTGCGCCTGATTCTGGGCAGAAATGCCTGCATTAGATTTTGGCGCATGCTTTTATCTCGCGTCTTTGGAAGCGGAATGATGAAGCAGCTTCTTGAGCCTGCAGTACGATGTTGCATGTTGGCAAGTTCTGAGTTACAGAATCCGGTAGTACAATCATTCACCAATATCACTGCATGCTAACCCAGGTCTTGCAGCGACTTCAAATCAGCTGGTTGCGATTTTGCAGGTTTAACTAATGGTTGACAGACAGGCAGCGTGAACCCAAACAGCCATAGCTGCTGCTTGATGGTCCCCTAGTGAAGCATACCAACATTCACGAAGGTGAAAGGGGCTTAGAGGATTGTGTGTGTGTGGGGGGGGGGGCACCTTCCTGCAAGTGATTATCTGGTGGCATTCTTGAATTCTCTGCCGATGCCCCTCCACATGATCCTTTACTACCGCACACTTACGTGTCTGCTCGGTTTGTCGACCATGCAGTAGCAGCAGACAGAGCCTAGGGATTAGGATTTAGGGGCAGGCATACTGGATCTCTCATGAAGATTAACATTAGGTAGCAATGAGATCAAGGATGCTCATAACTCTTCCCAAGAAAAACTTTAAACAGTAAACGTAAAGCAGTGCAACCTGACGAAGGCCACAATCTCCACCCCCATCCATAGTGCGTATCAAAGAAACAGTTATATAGTTCTGCTTCTGTCAATGTAAATATCAAGGCAACCTATAAGTAATCCATATGCAAACAACGAGGCGCTTGTTCAAACTGATCCCAGATGTGGCCGCCTCCATCCCCACATACCACGAGCCATTATGTTGCTGCGAGCACCTACGTTATATAATATCACTAAGCGAAGCTACATTTGTCATCACTGGACACGATGACCCCATGACGCCAACAAACTAAGGACACATGAGCATGTTAACATGTTAACATCTACGCTCACTCTACATTGAGTGGCGTACGATTAAGGAAGTAGGCCTACTGAGCAAGGTTTCCCCCCTCCAGAGCATGATCCCAATTGGTCCAACTCATGCCCAACAATCCACCTCCAACCCAACCACCTGACTCTTCGACGCTACACCATATCCTCCAGTGTCACCCATGCTAGCCTGCTACCAGGGCACACTTTTCCATACCTTCCAAAAGGGTGCCAGCTTACGCCTCGTAAGTGCGTGGTGTCTGGGTGCTGCTCCCAATATAAGCCAACATACGTGCCCTCTGGTGCGGGGACATCCCCCACAGTCCACCATTTGCAACTGTGCATTGAATGTGATGCAATAATGATGCGAATACCATGTTCAGCTGATGCGGGGACAACCCCCACAGACCATCAACACATCTTCATGCTAGCACAGGGAAAACACGTGTCCTGATCTAAAACCCCACTAAATTCCACCAGGAACCGTCTACACACAGATCTCTATATGTGGGGATGCACTGCATGCACACTTCCATGTCCTCCCTCTGCATGAAACCATGTGCACTATTGTGTATTATGTGCAGGACATTTTAAACCCTTTCCTGATCGGGTTACACATGAGCATACATGCAACCTTCAGTGTATTACTGGGTATGGAGTGATAAGACCAGCATAGGCCACAAGAGGCCACTCATTTGCAGGAGATATGTTAGACTGCTACTAGGTAACTATTAATTGAACTGCTAACAAACAAACAAAAAACTATCTCACCAGTTGGACACAGACCGTATGTGTGTAAGAGACATGAGAAACAGAAGCCTTTGGATCAGGGGCTCCTAAATCTTACCCCAAATCAGTGACCGTTATTGCAATTACAGCCGAACAGTGATGATTCCATCCAAGCACGTCTCGTAGGAAGCGCTCGGAGAATCACCACCGTCCGGCCCTCATAGCTGACTTACACACTGCTGGCCCTTTTCTCTTTAATGTCATATTCATCATGTTGTTCTGCTGCTTGTGGTGGTGCTGCTGCTGTATCCCCCCTATTCCCCCAAGGCTACCTTCCTTGTAAGCCCCCCTTGTCCTCAAGTTATCGTCCTCATAGCATCCCTTGTGTGTTGTACCAGTTGTTCCACGTCCCTTGACATCAGGAAGGGACTGTTCCACAGGGAAGGATACTCAAGACCTTGATGGACATGATGATTCCTGAGGGCGGGGGATGCAGCAAGAGGAGGACTGGGGATACTGTTCTCGGCTGGATGATTACAAGGAGGATCTACTGTATTTTGGGGGTAGGGGAAAGGGGGGAGGAGGCGGACAAGAGGGGAGGGGTAGTTGGATTGATGGAAAGGGGGGTTGAGGACAAGCCGTGCAGACTGGGGCTGCAGATGAGGGACGGAGGGGGGAGAGGGCAAGCAGGGGTGGAGGGAGGGGGGAAGCTTTGGTGGAGGCAGGAGGGAATTGGGGTGCGGGCCCGGGGGGGGGGGGGGAGGCAGGGGCGCAGCTGACGTGGACCGAGGAAAGAGTTCCCACTTGGACATACAAGTTCCTCCTGAACTACATGGGCTGCGTACTCGTACCCTAGATGACAACGTGCCAGTGAGATGCACCTTCACTTCATATTTGACCTAGGGTACCCACAGCAGCAGTCTAGTTCCAGCCGGCTACAGTGTAGACACTAGGGTGTAGTCAAACACAGTCAGCCCTTCAGGCTTCTCCTGCGGTTTGCTAACACCTACTTTTTGTGAAGGTTGCTTAGCTATGACCTTCCCTTGTTGGTACTCCCTGTGCTGCTATGAACGAACTAAGGGACTCTGCTGCTGACAACACCATCGTTCAGGTAGAGGACGTATGAGGCATCCTTGATCTCCTCATGCTCCTCATGGGCAAGAACCACAAGGAGTACAAGGATACCCCTAAGCCTTAAACCCAGGCTCATTCTGCTGCTGGTAACATCGATGTAATGAATGGACATATTCACACCTGTCATACAGACCTATGCCTCATCTAGACTGCCAAATGGGCGCCTTCAGGTGCAGCGCACCTGCACAAGACAGTCGGTAACATCCCGTCCGATCTGCTGTCCAAAGCACAGTTGAAAGCAGCCGGCTCTCGGCCCGACATTGTCCTATATCGACGCAAGTCGGTTAAGAGGACCCCAGAGGGTCAATGGATGACATCTCAGGCTCAAATTACGCTTATTGAAGTCAAGTACACAAGGGACACTGATCCCAGCAGGACATACCAAGATCCATATCAACAGCATGAGAGTTTATATGAGATACTGCGACAATGACACCCCTCAGCCGTTATAGAAAGGAAGCCCATCATCCTGGGAGTTGCAGGAGCGGTGTATGCAGAAGCTACGGTGAGGCAGTTGGAGTCCCTCGGAGTGAAAGGGAACCTGTTACGAAGCTGCATACACAAATTGCAAAGGCACGCCATTCAAAGTCTCCATGAAATTTGGAAAGCACGACAGGAAAGTATCAGGAAGAAACAGGTCAATACGTCTGACAACAGGGCCCCGGTGGAGGGGCATCTCAATCTGGGTGGGGGGGTGAGCCTAGGGTGGGGGGCTGGGGGGGATGAGAGGGATCAGGGCGGGGGAGCTAGGAGGGCACAGACGCGTGGAGAAGGGTAGGGCAGGCGAGGCCACCCCTTCTGGGAGGACATGGTGTAGGAATTGAAAAGTGAGGTGGATGGGATGGAGGTGGTGATATGAAGAGCCAGGACATATTGGTCGTGTTCAGGAGGCGGGTGCCCTCACTGTAGTAAGCCTACTTCCTTAACTGTACGCCGCTCATGGTGGAGCGAGCGTAGATGTAACAATGTAACAACCTCATCTAGAAAAGATGACCTGCAGCAACAGCAACAACAGCAATAGCAGTAACAGCAACAGTGAGGAACAGCAGCAGCAAAAGCGACAGCAGCAACAGCAGCTGCAGCTAATGCAACAGCAGCATAAGTGACAGCAGCAGCAGCAAAAATGACAGCAGCAGCAGCAAAAGGTACAGCAGCAGCGTCAAAAGCAACAACATGAGCAGCATAAGGGACAGCAGCAGCAGCAGCAAAAACGACAGCAGCAAAACGAAGCAGCAGCAGCAATAGCAACAATAACAGTGAGCAACATTAGCAGCAGCAGCAGCGAAAGCGACAGCAGCACTGCAAAAGCGACAGCAGCAGCAGCTAAAGCAACAGCAGCAGCAGCAAACACAGTAGCAGGAACAGTGGGCAACAGTAGCAGCAAAAATAACAGCAACAGCAGCAGCAGCAAGAACAGCAGCAAAAATCCAGTCCCTGTGCTTTCATAACTCACAATCCAAGCTGCAGCTGTTCCTTGATGGGTAACGTTTGGAAACAGTAGTTTACAAACCTGATGGATTTGAGATTGAAAGGAGGAGAGAGGCGATATGGAGGCATGCATCTCCGCACAACAGTCAACACCCGTTCGTGACCGGATCCGACTGGAAGCTGAACAGTCGAGAAAGATCTGCCCGAGGCATGCCGGGCAGATAGATTCGGCTATTTAGCAGAAGGTCATGCCTTGTAGATCCTAAGTTGATCAAACAAGAAGAGCATCATGCTTACATGCCGCCTCAGGCATGTCACCTGTCAAATGCTAGCAGAAAGGACAGATGGTTGCAAGCATGACATTTGATTATGTCACTCAGGTTGCAATGCTATCTGTATTGTTGCTTATTCAGATTTTTTTAAAACCACCCTCACCACCCGGGGGTATCTTTATTTCTTAGTTTAGTGTGCGAAACTGCCACATAAGCTCAGATATGGCAGGGTTTAAGGCACTACTAAACCCTAACTGGACTGGGCTAGTCAAAGGCTAAACTGTCACTGCGGTGACTCTGGCAGTTTTGCACACTATCCAGGCCAAATTTATAAGAGGGCTATGATGAAGGCAAACCCCATCAACATGCACTTCTGTGCAAAACCCTAGATGGGAAAAGGCATGCCGATCTGAGCCTTTCTCCTTATATATCTCAAATCTGTACTTATGTAGGCATTCCCTAGTCATCATCCACTGTCCCTCCCCACGACCAAATGGGAAGTTCCCAAAAGCACCGCAGCAGCATTCCATGCTACCTGGCTCATCTTAGTCGATACAGCCAAACTTGCAACAGTAAATCCCAGTGAGCTTTGCGCATAAAACCCACAACCACAGAAAGACCAGCGGAAGCCACCAGTGACCCCAAGAACCCCACCCCCAGCTTATAGACTGCCTCTAGCCCCTTCCCTACACACCCCATAGCACCTACTAATGCTGTATCATTGTTCGGCCCGGCAAATCCCACAAAACACCAAACCCAAAGCCAGACCATGTTTTCAATAAGGCCTCAGCACTCTCAACAGAATCCAGGGTCCCCAAAAGAAACCTCATCAATTGTGGGCCCATGTCCCACATCACATCTGCACACAACCTCACCCAAAGAGTTTATAACAGACCCAAGCTCAGCCCTGTGCCTGCCGTCTAGTCAACACCCCACCTAACAACTCGCCACATAAGTTCCGGAACAGCTCTGCAGCAAAGCTGGGGGCCGGGGTCATTATATGGCCCATGAAACTTAAACCCATGTCCTGCCGGCTGGAACATGCCTGCTGCATCTACTGGGCCCAGGGGGTTCAGGCGGAGCGCTATCCCTTGAGTTGCACCTGTCACACACATGGCAACCTTGACTGAAAGTGGCAGTTGTGTCCGACAAGTGCTTTACAAATATAGGCCTGACTACATGCCCAGCCGTTCTGTTAGCCAGCATCCCAATTTAAATATGTGATGTAGGACCGGCTGTCCCCCCCCGACTATTTGAGAAACAGCTTCTCCTTGGAATGCACTAGCCATCCTAACTTTCAACTTCTCAATTTCAGCACCCACATTTCTGTCCTGTGCCTCTTGTCATCTCGCTGGAAATTTCCTTCCTGTACGAAACTGGAAGGTGCTGCAGTAACCGCTCACCATGCGTATCTATGACAGCTGCAATATAGTCAGAAGCCTCTCCACTGGTACAGAAATGGTGGTGGTTAGAAGGGGTGCTCTTGCAGAGTCCAAGGCTTGCACAGTGCATTATCAAATACATCCACACTCACACAGCTTAGCAGTAACTAGCTGGAACAGAACGCTCTCTCGGCTGCTGCAGCGGCTGCACTCCAATGCCCCGTCCTAGGATTATGGGTTACGGGATTAAGGTTTAAAGGTCCCCGTGAATATGAAAGCACCCAATCCGAGTGCCCAATTTGGACCCCAGATCAGTGTGCAGTTCTGCAGCCCTTAATTAGCCACAAATGCAGATTCCCGGCATGAGGTGGATACACACCTCCCATCTCCTGTAAGTAATACATGTTAGTCAGTACGCGTCTGCATGCAACGCACCCACTTACAGTTGGAGCATAACTAATTCACACTGCGTCATGTACTTATTCTTTTGAAACTCCCACCTCAAAAGACACTACCTAAGTGTATGAGAGCACTTCAAGCCATCAGAGGGTGCATGACTGAGCCATAAACATGCTCTTCCACTGAGCATCCTAGACGGTCTCACCCTCGTCCCAGACTAATGACATGCTTACCAATTGGTCTTGTCCCTCAATCAATCAATCAATCAATCAAAACGCAAGACCAGCAATGCCAATGGCCAAACAAACCTAGGCCACAAACACAAGGCTCCTGATCACAATCACGAAGCCACACAACCGATGGTGGATTTGCCACACACAAGCTGAGGCTAGATGCAACGGCGTGCACACCAAGGGGAAACAAACACCACCACTAAAACCCAAAACCTGCTCCACTTCCATCACACATGGGTGGCGGGGAGGCAGCAGGATCAAGCACCACCCTAGTAGGGGCTGGAGGTGGCTCCCACCACCTAGGTACTGGTGAACCACCATCCTCCCAGCCACTGAAAGGCATCACATAGCGCTCGACATGCTTATCAATAGCTTGCTTAGTGCGCCTTCTACACCTCACTAACCGTTGGCTTTCCCAAGGGTGCGTAAGATCCCACAACCTCTTCCTCCAAGCACTCTTAATCTGACATGAAGCCTCCCAGCTCCCCTCATCTTGACCAAGCACCTTCAGATCAGCACACACGCATTTCTCCCAGGTATGGCGAGGCCTACCCACTGGCCTCGTCATGTCACCATGTAATGAAGAGAACAACGCAATATGCGGCAACCTGCCCTCCTCCATGCGGCCCACATGCCCCAGCCACCTCAGCCTATTTGCTGTGATGTATGCTGACAAGGTGGCTACCCCACATGATTTCCTGATATGCTCATTGGTGTGCCGATCTGACAGCCTGACCCCCAGGATGCTCCTAAGGCAGCTAGAGTGCACCCGCTCAAGCTTTTGCGATTGCACTTTGGTCAGGGACCAACACTCACTCCCGAACAGCAGAATTGGCAACACATATGCCTTGTAACACTTCACCTTCGTAGCCAATGACAGATGCTTGGTACCCCACATCTTTTCAAACTGCTTAAACCTCCCCACAGCCTTACCCCTCCTGATATTCAACTCCACATCCAACCTGCCATCAGTCACAAGCACACTTCCCAAGTACTTGAACTGTGACACCTCTTTTACCACACCCTCACTGATAACCACCTCTGGTCCTTGCTGCACTGGCACATCCCCCTCCTTCCAATCCTTGTCAATGGACAGGATCTCAGTCTTGCTTGCATTGATGCGCAACCCAAGACTAGCAGCAACCTTGTCCATCACCTGCAGCATGACCACCAACTCCTCCCTGCTGGGACTTAGCAACACCATATCATCTGCATACAGCAGAACAGACAACAGCTCCACACACCCACCACTACCACACCCATCACGCTCAAGTTTCCCATCTGCATGATAGGCTAGCTTCACCCCACATCCCTCCGGCATCTGAGCCATTGCCTGCCGAACCACAAAGTCCATGTAGATGTTGAACAGCAAGGGAGCAATGACACATCCCTGCCGCACCCCGCCATGCACATCAAACCACTCAGACACCACACCACCCATCCTAACAGCAGCCTGTGTGCCAGTATGCAAGTCCATCAGCAACTCTATCAGCTTTGTGTGTACCCCGTACACATGCAGGATGCGCCATAGCGTGTCTCGCGGTACAGAATCATATGCCTTACGCAAATCCACAAAAGCCATGAATAGAGGCTGATCGAATGCTACAGACTTAGAGATGACCTGGCGTATGGTGAACAGAGCATCAGTGAGGCCCCTCCCCTTCCTAAAAGCAGACTGGTTATCAAGCAGTTGTGCATCGATATGAGAACTGACCTTAGCCAAAATGACCAAGACATACACCTTCCCCGGTATACTTAGCAAGCTTATCCCCCTATAGCTATCTCTCACTTTGCGCTCTCCTTTGCCTTTATACAGTGCCACCAACAGTGCACGTTTCCACTCCACTGGCGCTTTCCCTGACTCCCACACCGCCACAATGACCCTGTGCAACCATTTCAGCATGGTCCCACTGAGCTTTAGCATAGGCGCTGCGATACCATCAACCCCAGGAGCTGCCCCATTACGACAGGCAAAGACAGCTTCTTCAACCTCCTGCACAGTAGGTGGCTGAGCTGCTGCTTCACTCTGCTGGTTTGCACCTTGCCCTGCCTCCATCTTCTGCACTAACTCCTCAATGGTCTGCTGCATTTGCTGGTCGAGCTTGGCAGGGCAGTTGAGGACATCAGCAAAGTGCTCAGCAAAGCACTTCACCACCTCCTCCCTGCTTTGGAACAGCTGCTTGCCATCAGCACCCCCTAGCACAGCTGTAGGAGCAGCAGAGCTACTGCCCTGCTGCTCCTTGAAGATCCGCAGGACATGCTTGTGGAACACGGCTAGATTACCAGCTTTTAGAGCATGTTCCGCAAACAGCGCTTGCTGCTTGAAGTACCGCTCCTGATCCTTCTTAACCGCTCGCCTAGCAGCATTATTGGCCTCCCTGTAATCTGCCCTGGTAGCATCATTAGGAGAGGACAGCACCGCTGCATGTGCTGCATGTTTCCGCTCAATCTTCTGCAAGGTCGCATCGGATATAGCGAAATCTCGGCGCCGCTGCTGAGGCTTGAGGTTTAGACCAGCCTTATGGGCTGCTTGGCTGGCTGCCGCTGTTAGCTGTGTCCATTCGTCTTGTGCGCTCTGCAACTGAGCCCCTACCAGACGGCTGAACTGGTTAGACATTGCCAGCTCAAAGCACTGCTGAGTTGCTGCAGATTCTTGCAGCCGGCTGCAGTCATAGGGCCGTGCTGGCTGTCCCTTCGCACTGTGCTGCTTGGCCACTGACAAGCGGAGGCGCATCGTAAGCACCAGCATTCTATGATCAGAGCCACCTGTATCAAAGCTGCGAAAGACCCTGCAGTCTGTCACACTTGACATGAACCGCTTGGAGACAGCTATGTAATCGATGACCCTGAGCACATCCTGCTTGTTTCTATTAACCATCTTGTGAGTAGCAGTCCGGTAATTGCTGTGCTTGAAGAAGGTGTTGGCTAAGCGAAGGTTCAAGGCACCAGCCAGCTGCAAGAGTCGCTCACCATTCCCTGAAGGCTGCTGCTTCCCAAAGCCATGAGGCCCCATAACACCCCCATACGGTTCTGGATCAGTGCCAACCTGGGCGTTGAAGTCACCCAGAAGGACTAGCATGTCCCTGGAAGGCAGCGCTGCCAAGATAGCTTCCAACTGCAGGTAGAAAGCTTCCTTGACCTCCTCAGGGGTGGACTCGGTATCAGTCGGCGAATATGCTACCACGATTGAGGCGTTTATCCCACTGCTGATTCTCACACGGACTACCAGGATTCGCTCACTGACAGCAGACCAGTCGATTAGGCAACGGGACCACTTCGAGTTAAGAAACAGGCCCACCCCATGTTGCCGTGGCTGACCCTCTGGCAGCCCGGACCATATCAACTGCCAGTCCTTCGTAACATTACGACATCCACTACCCGGTATCCTGCTTTCAGCAACACCACAGGCTCCAACGCCAAGGCGAGACAGCTGCATGACGTAAGAGGATAGCTTGCTCTGTACCGAAGCATCGTCACTGCCGAAAGTTCTGCAGTTCACGAAGCTGAGGCGTTCGGACCCCGTCTTAAGCAATCGCAAGTGCTCAACAGGCCCATGCCTCTAATGCTGTGCACGTTGCGAGGTCGTTTACCCGGTTGCATGGCTCAGTGACCAGCTGTGCGCTTGTCCCTCGCTTGCTCATAACATGTATAAGTCAATGCACACTTGGCTCAAAGAGGTTCAATCCCCCCAATTCACAGCGTATAGCCCCTAGGGTGGCACAGAAGCACCATCACATCCATAGTCACCATGTGGTGCTGAATTAGCTGAACAGGCTGACTCCAGCTTGGGTGGGTCCTCAGCAGAACAGAAACATCAGAGCTGCAGTCAGTCTCTCCAGCTAAATCATATAATGTGATGGTTTGCTGCGGATGAGCATTTGGACAGTGCGGCAGAGAGAGCCACTCAACGGCTATTGGCATCCAGCTAACAAGCAACTATTTTGGGAAGAGTAGTTCTTGGCTGTGCATCCTTCAACCATCTTGGTATCAGGGAAGCAGAACAAATACACAGTCAAGAACCCTCAACCATGACCCTAAGACTTCCCTGTCCATTCAGTGCAGGCCATTCCCGAACCTTTCTATGCATACGCTCCGCCAGGGTGCAAACCCTCTTGCACGTATACGGTGCTGTGATGGCTTGACTCAGGGCTTCAGGACTCCTGTGGGCAATTTTCCTAACCAATAAATATTGCTGAGTCCTGGAATACCATTACTTAACCACACAACTGCCGCTGATACGTACTTGCTGTAAGGGTCCTTTGTGGCATCCTTGATCTCCAATTACCCCTCACATTGAAGAGGTTGACTAGGGTGAGCTGGCGAGTGCATCCTTGAGCAATGGCTATCCACTCCGATGCACTGGCTAGCTCATCCAAGCTGCTTGTCTCTCTGAACTACCAGCACCCCTTACTTCTCTCCATGAGCATAGGATGGCAGAAGCTTTGCTTTGCTTCATGAAGTCTGTCATCCTTTCTCACACACCCCATGCCGCGTGACGCAATCAGAAAGATATGAGCATCCTACTGATGACATGGAACACTGCGCATGGTGTCTTAGGATCCAGAGATACCACATGGTGTCGTAGGATCCAGAGATACCACATGCCTACATATGTATTGGAAATTTAGTAAAGCTAAGACCGTCGGGCCCCATTACATGTCTGCCCAAGGTGCCCCAGTGCTCTGGCCAGAGCCCCAGAGCCCCAGTGCCCCAGAGCCCCAGAGCCCCAGTGCTCTGGCCAGAGCGCTATCCATGGATAGCGCTCTGCATTGCTGTAGCATTATGTGAGTACTTCCAAGCACTTACCACCGAGGTTGGAAAAGGGTAAAAAAAACATGAAAATAGTTGAGCTTAGGACTAGATTAGCTGTCACCAGCTAGCTATGCTGGCCATTGCTGAAACCTGGTGTACAAACTCCTTCCTTTCACACTTAATGTTGTATTTATCATTGTCAGCTAGCTCCACACTAGCTAGTGACTAGTGTGCGGGCACGGACTTCACCGACAGCATAGCACTCTGCTCTTGCCAGAGGCTGTCACGGCGTGAGATCATGTAGCTGTCAGATCACCTCAGATCTGGAATAAGACACCTGTCACAAGATCATCACCTGAAATACATACACATGCTGTAGCTCCCAACTGCTGCTTAAGGCATGTCATGGTTCTGCTGCCTATTTAGTGTTGCCATGCCTCAGTCAGACGATCATAAGAATATGTCTCTGCACTTCTTGTAAGAAACGTGATCTAGTGGTTGGTGGCACAGAAATCCCCTGTTCTCAGACACAACTATAACTGACTTGAAGTGTGGTCATTCTGGTTCAGCCTTGGGGGCTGCTGCTGCTGAAGAACTAGCTGTAGCATCAACGTTGGTGTTTGGGACCTTTGCTACTGTGTCCACCGGTGGCGGCTCAGTAGCAGCAGTGGCTGCTGCCACTGCTGGAAGTGGCGCAGGCTACTGAATGCTACTGAGACTGCCTTAGGGGCAGTAGGTGATGCAGCACTTCCACCACACATCTTTGCCCCAGCACTTTCTCTTGCTCACTCCTCAACACCTAATGACATCCCGTCTATTCCTCGCTATAGTCCTCGTAAAGGAGCTGTCCCTCTTGATCCTCTGCTGCTGCTGTTCCTTGTCCTCCTCTGCTGCTGCTGCTGCTGCTGCTGTTTCAGCTGATGCTATCACCTGGTGCATCAACAGAGTGATAGCTGCAGTGACTAATGAACTCTAGACGCGCAGGTTGGCTGCCACTAATGTGTCCAGCAGCAGCGACCTTGCTGATTCTGCTAGCTGCAAGCTAGGCTCGGCCACTTCAGCTGCTGGAACCCATCCCCAAACAGCTTTAGATAGCTGGTAAATCACCCTGCGGAAGCGTTAAGGCCAAGTACCACAGCCAAGAACCCTTAGACACCGCCCCACCCATGTCCGCAATCGCAGGCCTTTTGCAGGCCCCTACATTACCACTGGCTGAGCTCACATACATCAACTCCCTTGGCCATCCACTCCTTTGGCTACTTCACTGTCACCAGAGTTAATTATGAAAGGCTCCTGCAAGCACATTCTTGAGCCCTGACGACACTTTTAGCTACTAATAGAACATAATCTTCACATGCCCACACTCTCGCCAACGCACATACCCCTGGCCATACACAGCTGCATGGGACATGGGTATAATGCAGGATTGAGAATAGAACTACATGCCAGTTCTCAGCACTGCACTGCCCTTGAAATTCTGCTGTGCACACACTCATTGAAACGGGTTTGGAGAGGCATCTCACAGACTGTGCTCCGAGCCTTCTAAAACACTGCTTGATATATACATAAGACGTCGACCCTGCTTGCCCTGTTTATGAAGTCGTTCTCACTGTGATCTTCTATACTAGATATATGTGAAACATGATTGTGCCGCAGACACTGCTTGAGTATCAGCATGGACATGCACCTGCCAACAACCTTGCATGATGAGCAGGGCAGGATACATCCGCCTGTGTGTTCTGCTCTGCTAGTTTTCTCCTCATCAGTTGCTGCCTCCCCAAAGGCCTTAGCACAGTAGCATGGACAAACACACCTTTTCTTTGCCGTGGCTCTACACTTCAGCCTGCCACGTGCTTTGCCCACTATGTACATATCCTCATGCTCACTAGGTCCAATGCAAGGCCCAACCTATTATATCTAGTATCAATTGCAGTAGTAATCCAACCTAGTGTTATGTATGGCTGTACCAAAGCAATCCTGTCCGGCGCAACCGAGCATTAGAGCTAAGCCGATTTAGCTCGCTCGCTCGCTTGCTCGAGACTGGATTCCCATTTTCTGCTATTCCTCCACCGCTATCCACAGTAGGGCAGCTCATATTGGCAGTACACCCAAACCTGCCAAGGTCTCCATCCGGTGTGCGCGCCACCGCCTGAAAGCAGTTGACATGTTCAGTAGTTCTCCCTAGCCCAAGCAGCTTTACATATGCAGAACTGTTCGCCAAGAATCATCAGCTGCGCTTTGAGACCACGTGGGAAACGTTCAGGACAATCACTGCACAAGTGCACAGGCCTGTCCCACTGGTACAGAAGTGTAGGGGCCTGACTGTGGAAACCCACTCTTCCCATCAATACTCCAGCCCCCCACATTACTGCTCTAGTAAGACAGCATCCACCTAGTAGAACCAACCGAATCCACTCCACCCTGCAGCAGCTAGACAAGATTGCCCAAAGATTGCGGTAGTGTTTAAGAAGTCCACCACCGGAATGTTGTTCACCTTCATTTGCGCGCACTCTATCATAGCCCACTACAACAACAACTTGCCTACATGCTAACTTGCTCCACCACCTGAGTAGAGTTATGTGAAAGGTCAGCTCCCAGGTGCAACCACCTACCTTCACTAGGCCTGGCCACACACTGGATGCCAAGATAACAAAATTTCCCATAGCCACACGGCTCTGCCCAACTGGTGTGGATAGCTAGATGGCCTGCGGTAACAACTGCCCACTTCCTAGAGCCCAGTGACTGAAGGTCCGTGACTGAAGGTCCACGGAAGAAGGGCACTCATAGGATGTGGGCAAGAAATACACCATGGGCGGAGAACAAAAAGCACTGGTGGATGCTACATGCCAGCTGTCCTTCCATCTGTGTTCGCTGCTGTGTATGTACCAGCAAGTTATGTTCTCATCCATCCCTGCCCACCTACCTATACAGTGTTTGTTAAAGCTAGCATCTTGCCGAACCTACACATCTGAAAGTGCCCGTGCCTACGCAGGTTCCCCCTGTCAAGAGCTTTGCCATGAACTGATGTTCAAATCGGCACTTGTCACTACAGTTAGTGACACAGCACACGCCTGCCACACGCCTGTTTCAATGAAGACCGGCGGGAAGATGGCGCCAGAGCTGTGGTCAGTCTGTATACTGGAGGACAACAAGAAGACTCTTGGGCCATCAATTCAAGAGACTTGACTGTGGCTTGGCGTTGCTGTCACAGGTGATCATTGCTACCGTCTTAGGCGGCTTTTCTAGGCGAGGATCAGCACTCCTAGCTCTTAGCAAAAGATAAGTACCGGGCAGGCCCCACCCTACGCTTATCTTTAGTCCTATAGACTGCAGCCTTGTATGATATCTGGCAGACACTGAATTCAGCGTCGCTGGTGGTGAGGTGTTTTGAACGCTAACAAAGCAGCAGTTCCCGCCTGGAGCAAAATCCTGCATTGCGTTTTTAGTGCCATAGCACAGCAAGCAGCTTATTTTGTTCTATGATATTAGTGCTGACATGCATCATTTCAGGAGACGTATGTTAACAAGATGAAGCGTGACCTCAACTTCATGCATCAGCAGCACTTCACTCCTTTTTTAGCTTACGCTCCGATCTCATCTCTTCATTCATCTTTCATGTCAGATATATAAACATGAACTAAGTGCAAGAAGCCTCACTGTCTTTAAGTACATACACGGACGAAAAATGCGGCCCATGATGGTTGAAAAGGACGAATAAATGCAAGAGCTAAACCACCATCCGAAAGGCGAAATGGAGACCTAATCGTCGTACCTGAATGCCACCTCCGAAAGTTGCCGGCTGGCCAATCCTCCGACACCACGTAATCCCCACTCAAAAGCAAGCGCCGAACTCTATGAATTACATTCTCCAGCATACTATACACAAAATGCAATGCTGAGCTAATGAGAGAGAGGGTTGGGCCACCCCCGAAACTTATCTTTGAACTTGGCTTCCGGTAACGCTGATCGCCACCTTGAGCCTTCTCCCAGAAAAGGTATTATCTGCGATACTACGTAGTCAAAGGTCAGAATGAGCGCACCACGGGGGTGGGCCCAAAAGAGGTGTCGTTGTCGGTCCTTGTTGAAGAACGATGCAAACTGGCCACTCTCCCTGCGAGCTGGTTCTAAAGAGCGTCATCAATCACGTCATTGCAGCAGCAGCTTTGCAATGTTTTGAATGCTCCCAACACAACACAATGATGACTAGTCTGCCCCATACAAAGCTTTGAGAGGAAGGGGGATTTGGCAACATTACACCCCAAAATTGGTGAAGAGGCCATAACCAGCAACAGAAGCAGCCTTCATGTGTTGCTTACGCTCTGTCAAGTAGGAATGCAAAGCGCATCAGCACATGAAAGGCTCTCTGTGTGCAAGTATAGATTCATCACGGTATGGTGCCCTAGCTAATAAAACACACTAGGCGCAATTGTTGCCCAGCCATGCAGACTCCCACTGCTTCATTCTCTCCTAGAAAATGGACACCAACTACTAACACCAGACGGACCTAAAGGGAACCATCAGGAGATATTGGGATCAACCTATACCAGTTCGCGGTTGTGAGGGGGCTTTGTCAGGAATCATAAGCCACCCCGGCACACGGCCACATATAGTGTCAGCTACATACTGGTGCATGGCGCACTAGGTTGAATGCCGGCATGCACCCTCACAGGAAGTGCACACTCTCAGCTGAGACTTTGCACTCCCTAGGTAGTAAGCCTACTTCCTTAACTGTACGCCGCTCATGGTGGAGTGAGCGTAGATGTAACAATGTAGCAATGCACTCCCTGTGAGGGGGCATGCCAAGTCACGCATATCCATGGCTAGAAGAAGAAGAACTATGCCAGGCTGGTAAAGTACCTGAGGAAGAGGCACAGCCTCTTCCACAGTCCTAGCCTGCGTAACTTAAGGAAGAGGCAACTGACAAACTCAGGATCGACCTACCTGGCCTCGTGGCCTCTACCATTCCATGGCTACTATCTATGGAGGCCCAGAAGCCCCTCACCATTTACTCACCAATCACCAATTACCAATTACCAAATGGCCCCGTAGATTCACAGTCTACTACATATACAGACATGGATGGCAGTCCATGATGGTTGTATACCACGTCATGCATCCATGGTTACATGGTTACATCTACGCACACACCATTTGTGGCGTACAATTAAGGAAGTAGGCCTACTTAGTGAGGACCACCTACCCCAGAGTATGACTCCACCAGTCCAACTCCTCAACCAAACAATCCACCTCCATCCCAACACCTCACATTTCGCACACTACACCTACAACACCATATCCGCCATAGAAGGGGTGGCCACGCCTGCCCTACCCTTCTCCAGTTGCTTCTGCCCTCCTAGCTCCCCCTCCCACATCCCGCTCATCCCCCCCTTCCCTCCCTCCCTGTCTTACCCCCCCACCCAAAAATTGTGGCCTCCCCACTGGAGAGGCCCTGTTTCCAGGCTCATTGGCCGGTCCTTTGTATATCTTTTCCTGTCTTGCTTTCCAGGTCTCATGCAGAGCCTGGATTGCATGCCTTTGTAACTTGTGAGCTGTGCTGTGTAGATGTGTCCCTCTTACACCAAGAAGTTCCAGCTGTCGTATGGTGCACTCTTTGTATAACGCTCCTGCAGCTCCCAATATGATGGATCTCCGTTCGATAGTTGCACTTGGATGTCTCTCTCTTAGCAGTTTGTGCAGCTCGCTGTGCTGCTTGAATGGGTCTCGCATTGTCCGACTTGGGTCTGTATCACGTGTGTACTTGATTTCTACCAGCGTGACTACTGCAGGAGTTGTCCGCCATTGACCTTCTGGTGTCTTTCTAATTTGCCTCCTTCTGTATAATGTCTGGCCTACTCTTGCAGCCTTGGAATTCTTTTTGGGAGATCAAATCCCTAGGTATATGTTTTCTCGTTCTATGGAGTTCAGCCACTCCAGCACGTGCCCATTTACTGGCACTACCTCCGTCATTATACACAATACTGTCAGCTCCCATGTCGCCTTGTGCAATGGCCTTTGTAATTATCCGCACTGCTTTGTTGTGCTTTTCCTGCACAAGCCCCGAAACAGCTGGGCACCAGGCAACAGCATGGTGTCCCCCATCTGGGTGCTTTTTGCAGCAGGGACATATGTTGCTCCTGCATTTGCCATATCTCTGCAGGTTTTTGGCCGTTGGTAGTTGCCCTGTAAGGTACTTCACTCTCGTGTTCTTCATACCTTCTGTGATGCCGTTAAGGGTCACCCAAGTGTCCATGTATTTGTCGGCCATACAAGGAACCGCGGTCTGCATGCCCTTGTAATACACGGTGGAAGTGTCTGCTTTTCCAAGACGGAGTTCACGGTAGTCACTGGAGGCATGCACTCGGTTGCTCAGTGCATCATCCAGGTTTTCTATCTGTTTCCATCGAGCTCTCATTCCATCTTGACTGAGTTCATCCTCTTCCCATGTCTTCTGTACTGGCCAAACCTGCAAGGGTCTGGAGTTGCTTTCGACTGTTGAGAGGTCAACTTCAGCCTGCCCTGTCGCAGCTACGGTCGTGGCAATATCGTCTGCATGTTCGTTCCCTGGTATGCCGGCATGCCCGCGCACCTTGATGAGCATTACATCCTCGCCTGTTGCCAAAGCGGCGGCTTTGATCTCTTCCAGAAGGTTCTTGTGCCTGTGGAACCTAATATTTGCCGGATAGTAGATGGCGGCCTTGATAGAGTATATAGAGTTCACACTGTCGGTCATAATCTGGCTGTAGCCCAATTTCAGGGCCCCCAGTATGGCTATTAGCTCTGCCCGGTAAGCCGTATTATGCCTGGTTGGCGCTGCTGCTTGTATACTGATGAAACGCTCTGCCTGGGAGGCTGTGGCAGGCACGTATAACCTTGAGCCGAGGGTGACTGTCTCCCTACCCTAACGTCCCTCTGCTTTTCGCTGGCTACCGTCTGTGTAGACCAACTCTTGCCAATTATATTTCAACGGTTTTGCCTTTGTGAGCTCCAGTTGCTGCTCTGCGAGCTGGTTCATGTGCTCTTGGGATGGAGCTAGAGACAAGTGTGGCAAGCTTTGATCACAGGGGGCACTCTTGATCTTATCGGGCGGCCTATACAGTATGCTGTCAAGTTTTACTTCTGTGTCCTTGGCACCAGCGGAATGGTCTGGCCAGTGGTGTTGGAGGTGGCCCCATGTGAGAGGGGTACTTGGATGGGCATGTTGGTTGACCGCCTGGATCAGGTGTTTCTTGAAGGTGCTACTGGACGCTTCGGTATCTGGGAAACATTGATTATATCCTGCAGCATTGCCTACAGCAAGTATATTGATGTCCCATTTTGGATGGCCTGTGTCCTCAGGGGGAATGCCCAGGGTGGCTGCTTGAGGTTGGATAAACTTAAAGCTTTTCCTTGGTATGGTTGCCAACAGTCTGCATGTGTCTGGCATCTTCTGTGCCCATTTCATGTAGGCAGTGTTACTGCCTTCCGTCCATGCTGGTAGGACGAACAAAGTGAGTGTGGGCGTCTCTGTGTTTTGTGCTGAGTGTACTGCCCATGATACTGCTTTGTACATCTCTTTTGATTCATACTCAGGGTTGGCAACCGAGTACCCTGTCCATTGGCATGTGTATGCATCATGCATGGCCCCGAACAGCTGGTCCCTTTCAAAGCAACTCCAGTACTGTTGCATGCCACTGTGGTAATTCAGCGGACTCGCAAAGCGCTCTTTGCGTAGACCTGGGAATGTCTCTTTAAATGTGTCATAAATACCTGGGGGCGTGGCCCAGTGGTTGGTAAGATCCACTCTCCTATTAGTGCCTGGGACGGGTTGTCCTGTCTTGTACCTTTTTACAAGGCTGGCTACTTCCTCTGCAAAGGTCTTTGGCTTGAGCTTTTTCACCAGATCAGACCTGGTTTTCATCACTTGTTCATAATTGTGATAGAGTAGTGCAAGTCTTTCCTGTGTCATCATCCCCACAGTACGTCCAGCGGGATCGTGGATGCACGCCATTCTTACTTCATAGTCCTTCTTATTTCCTGTGGCTACCTGATACCTTCTGAGCACTTGCCTGTATTGGATTTCAAACCTCCCAGTGCCCACAATATCCGCGTGAGGGTCTGTGTCTTCCGTAACAAATGTGCACCGTTGACGGGCGTCCTCGCCAATTGTGCTGTGCAAGCGTGGACCCTGATTGCCCTGCTTCTCCCTGTTTGTGAGATGCTGGTCTTTTGGTGGTTTAGACCTAGCACTCTGCCTTCCTCCATCAACTCCTGAAGAGTTTTTGGATGTGTATATCTCCATTGTTTTATTAACCTGTTCTTCGTACCCAAGCGCTTTCAATGTGTCTGCGTTTTCCCATTTTGGTTCCCATTCAATGTACCACTGCTGTACTTCTTGCTCGTATCTTTCCCGTGTTAAACTTTCAGGGTAATGGTCATACCTTTGGCATTCCCAGCATTTTCCGTCTACAAGAGATGTCCTGCCTGTTGGGCAGCACTGGTGGTAACCCCTGTGGCATGTATTGCATCTAAGTAGCGTGCCTTCATCACCGTGGCATCGTTCACAGACCAGGCTGGGAGAGTTCTGCATATCGGCAGCTGTGGCTGGGCGCATCAGTGCGGGTTTGTATCCCAGGCTGTCTATGGCAATGCTTTTTTCCCAGCTCTCAAGTACTGTAGGGGCCCAATGAACTTCCCACTGAATTTGACTGGTCAGCAGGCGTCTTTGCTTTTTGCGCCACTTTGTATGGTGATTGGCCATGCGTGCTGCACCAGATACCTCCTTGACGCTATCCTTGTAGGCGCACAGTAGATTGCACACAGTTTGCGGAGGTACCTTTTTGCTGAGCAATTGACTCGCCCTTTGCTTCCTTGTGAGTGTGCAGTCATCGGTCTCCGGTTCTCCAATTTCCAGATGCCTTTGACCACAGGCGTTACTGTCCGGCCTGTTTTGCTCCGAACTGCCAATATCAGTTTTCTCATCTGCAGTTAATTAACCCTGTATTATAATACAGGGTCCGACTGGCGTAGCTGTGGATCAAACGCAATGGCATGCTCCCTTTTTCCTCCACAGCTGAGTTCGACTGTCTTTTGGTGTAGCTGGGCCCAGGTGGCCTTTTCGTAACAGGCTTCCAGAGTATTTGGTGGTGGCGGCCTGTGCGCTGCTTCACCATCAAGCTTCCGCCTGATCCATCGTACGTGTTCTGAGTCTACATTATAGCCTCTTGCTGCTGAGGCTGCCCCATTTAAATAATCCTGCGATGCCAGGAACTTGGCCACCTCATTCAGGGAAGTTACGTATTTCGTCTTCAGTGATCTGATCCCTAGGTTACGAGCTATGTCTTGGGCACTCAATAGTCGTTTGCCTTTTTTGTTCAGCACCTCGCCCAGGCGGAAAATGCCCAACTCTTGAAGCTTGAGCAGCGGCTTCCTGATTTGCATAAGGGTGGAGTCCCTATCCCAGTATTCTACATTTCCTAAAATAGTCTGAGCAACCTCTGTTGCTGGGAGAGGGTATGCCTCCTCACCATTCTGGTACATGTATATTCCTGCTCCCACTCCTTGCATCAACTGTCGCATTCTTAGAGAGTAGGTAGGTACCCAGTCTGCTGCCTTGTCTGCTGCAGGGTGGGTGTATGCCTGCAATTGTGCTTCAAGCAGGGCTCGTGTCAGCTGTCCGCGTTTGCTTTGATCGTTTACAGCCTGTGTAAAGTTTTTCACTGCTGCAACCGTGTAAGGCACCATAAGGGACGTATTGCCTAGTCCACCACGTTTAAGATCCTCACGAATCATTGCTGTTGGTGTGCCAGGTGGGAGCTTGTACGCTTGCCGGACTACAGAGTCCATTACTTTGTCCAGAGCATCCAGTGCTTTTTCATTGTAGCACATCAGCGCAAAGGGGTACCTAGCTTTAGCCTTCAGACAGCTCTGCAGCGTGCGCAGCTTCTGTGCTTGCGTGTTGTAGCACCTGCCTAAGTGGGCTGCCATGCTCTTGAGTGCTTTGCAAACCTCTTCCTGCTGCTTTTTCCACTGGAGGTCCATTGTGTACCATACACCCAACAGTTTATATGGCTCCTTTGGATCGTGTGCTGTGATTACGTGACCTTGCATCTCGATGATGCGGGTCAGCCGGCAGACGAGGTCCTTGTCAAAGGGCTTCTGGGGTTGCCGCTTGTACAAGGCTGCGGTGGCGATTGTCTTTGACTGGCTGATGATCAGCCGACCCCAAGATGCATACTGACTGACCTTTTGGGCCTGTATAGCCAAGTCGCTGTGCCCCCCTGTGTACAGGGTTAGATCATCTGCATATGAGTTGTTACTGAAAGTGACTAGCTGGCCTTTGCGTTTCAAAGCTCCTGGATGGTATCCTTTGGCCCCTACACTCAGCCACCGAAGCAGTGGTTCCAGGTATAGTATAAACAGGAAAGGAGAGAGGCTATCACCTTGCAGTGTGCCTCTCTGGACTTTGATTGGGGCCGTCGTGCCGTGTGGGGTAACCACAGTTGTGAACGCACTTTCATAAAGGCCTCTTACTACATGCACTGCATCCGCTGGGTAGCCAATGTCAGTGAGTATTTTGTACATTTTTTGGTGATCAATGGTGTCAAATGCTTCCTTTATATCCACTAGCAGCAGGAATATGTCTTGGCCGGTCAGTCTGGCGTCTTCCAACAACATCGTGTGTATCTCGAGCTGCTGAATTGTGTTCCTGTGTGCCCTGAACCCACCCTGTTCCTGGCTCAGGATGTGGTGCTTGTCGGCATAATATGCAAATACTCCCTGAACCACTTTGGTCCATAGCTTGTACATAGTGTTTTCCAGCCCTATCCTGCGATAGTAGTCTAGCTCCAAAATGTTGCCCTTGTTCTTGTACAGCAGCACGGTGTAACTTTCCTTCCATTTGTGTGGTGTGCAGCCTGTAGCCCACATGATCATTGTCAGCATGTGCATGCAGTCCTTCAATAGTACGGGGGCTGCTTTCAGTATTTCGTTGGGAATCCCATCTGGGCCTGGCTGTTTGCCGGTGCTTAAGTTGGACAGGCACCTGTCAAACTCTGCTCTGTCCATTATCATGTGATGCAGTCCTTCCTGGCAGGGCCCATCGTGCGCCTCTGTTTCCAGAGAGAATGGATCTGGGGCTGCTGCTTGTTCCCATGGATAGCAGGTTGCTTGGGCTGTGTCCTCTTTGTTATTGCTGGTGTCAGTGGCTGGTTGTGGCAGGGAGCCCGCATGGTGGTCGGTCAAACTTCTGTGACATTTTTCAATGATATCGTTTGGCTCCGTCAGAATCCTGTTTCCATCTTTCAACACCCGAAGGGCGTACCGTAGTGCTGGCTTGTACTGCCCTGTCATAATCTTGTTCCCGACTTTTTGATTGTCCTGTGCCAACCTCTGGTGCCTTTCCCGGTGTCGCTGTACAACGTAGGAGGCATCCTTCTGATCTATTTCTTTTATCTTTTCTTTAATGTGAGCCTCCAGGGCTTTTCCTGACTGTCCTTTTAGTCTGTCTTCAATCTCTCCGCCCTGGGAGTGCTGCTCATTGTCAGAGGCGTGCTCTCGTAGCAGTTGGGCCAGTGTGCGATCATCCTTGCTTTCTTGCACCTGTGCTTCCTCATACCTTATTTGTCTGAGTCTGTGCTTCAGCCTGAGATACTTGGCCCGTGCCCTGGCTGTGGTTCTGTTCTGGTGGTGCACTTTGCTAGGTAGGCCCTGCTGCCTAGTCTTGCATACTTGCAGTGCAATCTGGTTTCCCTTCGAGAGGATATCCGTCAACCTGTCACCCAACATATCTACTTTGGTCTGCAAGGCAGCTGTAGGCTCCCATTTGGGATCGGTGGGGGTTATCTGCTTGGCATCTAGTTGGGCCCAGTAGGGCTGCACCTCATTCTCCATGATCTTTGTCAGGCTCGCCCATAGCTCATACACTTCACCTGACAGTCTCACATCCATGGCAGTGGCAAGGGCTTGTTTGTCTTCCTGGGTCAGAGGTGTGACTAGTACTGTTTTGGTCTGGGTTGCTTTGTCCTCAATGACTGGCAGAGGCAGCTGCCCCATTGTCACGTATGGCACTTCAGCACACAGTGCTTTGTGGTCTGTATTGCAGTCGGAGGTTTCTATGGTGTACACCATGGCACCAGGCCGGTCAGCCCACAGGGATTGTGTCAGAATATCATCTATACGGCTGATCTCATTTTCACCACTCTGCTGAGTTTCCCTGAAGAATGTTTTTGGCCTGGTCGTCCAGCCATTGCTCACCACCTTGGCATCAAACGGGCTCAGCCCAGTCTCTTGCATGAATGTCTGATACTGTGCATCATGTGATCCTTTCTTTCCTGTTTCACGGTCTGTAGGGTACAATGCGGCATTCATGTCTCCAGCCACTAAGTGAACATGGTTTGCGCTGCTTGCCATGCACTCCTTAACATACTTGTAGATACTTTGCCTTGTCATCTTTGCCCCACACCCGGTTGGCATGTAGGCTCCGGTCACTGTGAGAGGAGCTGATGCTGGTCTACATAGAGACATCTGGTATATGTAACCGTGAAGTTCAACAGGAACTGAAGGTATGTTCAGGTCAGTCCCTGCTAGCAAGTCCATGTGTACTGCCATTAAGACACCTGCCTGTCCCCTGATTGCGTCCAGGGAGGTGTATCCCCACTTATAGCCTTGCAGTAGTATTGCGGCCCATCTCGGTAGCTTGCCTCCTGCTGGCAGGTGATGTTCTGTCCATACCAGAATGTCTGGTTTTGCCTCCATCATTTTCTTCATCAGTTGAACTTTGGCTTTTATCCCTCTGCCGTTCACTGTTACTATCTTCATTTTTGCATTTGTTCCCTCACAGTCAGTGTATGTGTCTGCCAGTATAGCAGGGTGCTGTGTTATCTCTGCTGCACATCGGTGCTTTATCTTCTTGTACTGCTTGCTTATGCCTTTTTTGCAGACCGAACGTACCTTCCAGTCTGCAGCAGCAGCATGTGTTCTGCTGCGGCGGGTGTCTTTGTGTCGCCTTCCTGTTCTCTGCGCCCTGAATGCGCCTGCTACTTCTTTTTCTACTCCATGCAAGTTCCCTGCAGGGCGCAGCTTTTTATCTGTATGTACCAATGTATCACCTTCACCCTTTGGTCCTGTGGACGCTGCCTTGGTAGTTGCTTGCCTCTGTTCCAACATCTGGGCTTGTGCCGTACTTCTGTCTGGCTGCCTTTGCTGCTCTTGTGCCTGCCTCTTTTTGCTTATGATCTGTATTGCCTGCCACTCCTGCTCAGTGACAGTGTGAGGCTTGTCTCTGTTATGAGCTGATGTGGTCTGTACTTTAACTGCAATGCTGTTAGGGACCATGGGCCCTATTCCTGTTTGTGCCTGGTTGAGGCATGTCATTGGCGCCGTGCTACCTCTTGTTTCAAGCACCCTCTCAGTTCCTGACTTGTGCTCTTTTGTGTCAGGAGATGGTTGCTGTGGCTCTGCTGCCATGAGAAATGAGCGGATGTCCTGTGTCTGTGCAGCTGCACTGGAATTGAGCTTAGACAGTCTAAGCCTCCACCTTCCCTTAACCTGTGTCTTTCTGGGTGGGGGAGCCGGCCTTTTAACCTGGTGTGTGCCTGAATCCAATGTTAGGTGGGCCTTTTTGGTTGCTTGTCCCATATGTGTTGGCTTCTTGCTTTGAGTTTTTCCTTCGACACCTTCCTGTTCCTCGGCTTTGCGCTTCATGTTTGTGGCCAAAGGACTTTGTTTCTTCTGGTTCTGGGCTCCTGTCCGTTTGAGAGGAACCTCGGTTTGAAATGCAGGTTTGCCCTGTCGGGGTGCACGCCCTTTTGCTACATTAGGTCGGAGGGCAGTCTCACCGGGTGGGAGGTGAAACTGCTGGTTAGGGAAGTCCTGCTGGATCCATGCACTGGCTGGCCTGCTGCAGTTGACTTGTTCAGTAAAAGCAACCTGCTGCAGGTCCACGTATGTCAGGTTCTGAGTACTTTCCAGTGGCAGCCGCCTGGCCCGGCTTAAACTCATCATGGTGGTGTGAGAAGTGTAAGCATCCCGTTTTACTGTCGTGCTCATGGTTCCTGTGAAATTGTACCAATCCGCATCTGTAAGTTCCTTTACATTGCCGCGATTGCGGCTGCCTCCATATGGAATGGAGTCCAGCTCATACCATTTGTCATCCACAGGGCTTTTCTTCCAGCATATGAAATGTCCACCACCCCCAGGTTTATGCAGATAGAGGGCATTGCATCCTATAGGTGCATGATTTTCCAGCACCTCCCACTTGGTATATCTTGGTGCCTGTTGAGCTAGGTGATGTACGTTTCCCAGCACTGGCACCAACGTGACATCCTCTTGGGTGAAGTAGTACAACAGCTTGCATATGGATTCTATTCTGAACCATCCTCCCTCGCGACAGTCTTGCCCATCGTCTGTGGATCGTGGGAGCTCCTTTACAAGGGCATGCATTGCCTGCTCAGGTGTAAGCACCTGCCTTCCCGCCATAGCATTAAGTGCATGTATGCCACAGTACCCTGCTCTTTGAGGCTCGCAGTATAGTTGCTTGTCTGTGGGGCTCACCCACGTCTCGGCTACCCTGCCAGCCCTGTCGTGTGCCGGTGCTTTGCTCGGACCTCCTCCCCGTTGGTCGTGCTTCTTGTAGTAATGCTGCTCGATAACTTCAGGACGAAGTTCGTCTGCGCTGCTAGGGCTGGGTGCATTAGGACCAACAGTATTGCAGTTGTCTGCTAAGTACTGCGTCATCTGGATAGTAAATTGCATGAAAAGTCTTTTATCCATTATCGAGTGCGGGGCCTCCGCATGGACCGCCCCTTCCGACCCCGAGGTGTCTGCCATGTTGATTATTGGTCTCTGACGTTTTCGTGCTTTGTTCCGCGAATACAAATGCCACTGCCTTTCCCTCAGCCTGCGACCAGCCATTCGTTGAGTGAACCTTTTAAATTGCCTAGCCACTGCAATCTTTACATAGTGCTTGTCTCCGGCCTCGAGGCAGTCTTGTGATTCTTGCCAATCGGTGCTGCCTTGCTTTTTACGGCCCTTGCTCTGTCTCTTCCGTGGTTTCCGTCGTGGCTTCTTTATTTTACAATTCCGAGGGGATGTTGTGGCGCCAGAGTTGGAGATAGCTGCGGTATCTCCTGCTGGCTCTGTTGCGTTTATCAGTCCGTGAGGATGTACACCATTTGCTGCTACTGGGTATGTTCCTGACGCCTGTACAGAGCAGTCATGGACATCTGGCATGGCATGCTCATTTTCCGTCCCTTCTGTTCCAACAGCAGTATCATGTGGACAGCTACTTTGATGGGCATTGCCAAGGTAAAGCAGGAGCATACTTGCCCCTAGGCATGCTGATGCTTCTCGAGCTTCTTCGATTGAAGTATCTCGGCAGAATTTGCTGCTCAGCCTGTTTTGACTCGCTGCCGTTTGAGCAGGGCTGTTCTTGTGATAACGTCCTGAAGCCGGTTCCACAACCTCCTCTGGAACCAGAACTAGACTTGAACAAGGCCTCTGGAACCAAACTTTTCTGGGGGAGACCATGCCATGTCGATGCACAGCATGGACCCAAGCAGGAGGCGGGGGTCCAGGGGGGAGGAACAGCCCCCCTGGTGGGGTCTGGGGCGAAGCCCCAGAAGCCAGCGATGATTTGTACTTATTACAACCAATTGTACAATGGAAAATGCTATTCTTGCACTCAGTTGAGCACTCTACACTTTGTAATAAACTTGCTGGAACCAGCATGTGACATGTTGGCCAGAGGGTGGCCCAGGGCTGGAACCAGGAACTGACATGTTTGGCATCGCTGGAACCGCGGAACTGAGCACATTTTGCCCTGGAACCGGAACCTGGAACCGGCTTCAGGACGGTATTGTGAGGATCCCATGAGCTGCTGGGAGGATGTGACTGTCGCTGAGAATAGCTGACTGCATGTGCGGAGCTTTGTTGTACCACTTCTGAGACATCACCAACACTTCTCTTGAGCTGGCTGCGACCACTACTGCTTGCCTTTCTGCGAGCTGCCTTGGATGTCCCACTGAGGGGCGGGAGATCAGCTGTTGTGCTGCCCTGATTCTCCTGGCCGCTTTCTGCCTGCATCTTTAGCTTATTCTGGTTTGAAGGGTTGCCACAACACTGCTGTCCAGCCTTTGCTGTGGGCGTATTTTGAATGAAGTCCTGCTTCTTCTCGGAGGATGCTAATAACCTGCCCTGGGGGCTTTGTAGGCTTATCTCTACGTCTGTGGACTGCTTTCCTGCTATCCTTCCTGGCAAGACATCGGCCGTGCGCGTTGCATCGGTGCAGTTCGAGCAGCCGTGAGGATTTTGTTGAGCGGACCCGTACACCTGGTCTGGATGTTTGGGCGCCCCGCTCTCCTCAGGCCAAACTGACCACAACAGCAGCATCAGTCGTGCACATACTGTCCTAGCGTACCTGTTAATGCACTCTGTTTGCTGCCATGGTAAAGCCAGCTCGCTCGACTCGGCGAGATGCGACGCGCAACGTTTACATGTGACAAAGTTCGTTAATCAATCCATGTTCCCCCCAAGGGGTTCAGTTGCATCCATCATATGACTGAGTCATGACGTTCTGTACTGTCATTGCATGCCTTCCATGTGTTGCTAACATTCTGTGAAGCGGTAGCGACATCATATATGTGTGTTTGATTCGGAGTCTGATATTTCTGGTGATAATTCTGAGGATGAACTGGTTGAAGTCCTCTAGATGAGTGAATACCTGGCTGGTATCCATTTGCTTGGTGGTATGGAACCCATTGTGTTTTGGATCCATCCGATGGTGTGTTTGGTCGGTTTGACCTAGCAGCCCTTTGCGGTTGCCACACCTTAAATGTTTGTTATGTTATGTTATATGGTAGGCCATCACTGTGTGCAAGTGTACGTTCATCATAGCGGTCTATCTGAACACACTTGGCTCAATTAGTGTTGCGCATGCAGACTCTGACTGCTTCAGTCTAAACTAGATGCAACCTATACTTGGGTTGTGGTAGTGAGGGGGGAGTGCCATGGGGTCCCCGGGATCCCCTCCCCCTCCCACTGGAAATGGGACTAGGCATGACCTCCTTGGGGGAAGGAGGTCCCCGTCTTTTCCTGGTTGAGGGACTGGGCTCCCCCTCTCTTCCCCCCGCCACGCCCCAGCAAACACCCCCTCCTCACCTCAGGCTGCCACTCCTTGCCCCTGGCCCCACGCCTGCAAGGAGGCGGCTGCCGCTGCCCCGCCCTTCTTCCGGCTCTCAAATACCACCTATGAGCAGCTGCCTCCCTCCAGCCCGGGCTGGGCCCGTCACAGTCAACAGAATAGACTCTATCCTGATCCGGGCCACTAGATGGTTGCAATGTCCCAACTGAAGAAGTGTTGAGTTTATATCCTCACACGGGACATGAGGTCCACTGTCCCTACCTATTCAAGTGTTGACAAAAACCCTTGGAATTGACGATCAGCTTGGTTTGTTCCATCCTGTTCCACCTCCATCCGGCCTTTAGCCACGACCAACCCTCCTGCTGTCAGTTGCAGGCACTTCACAGGCCCATACCTCGACCTCAGTGCACACCATCCATTTTGCCCATCCACATCACCGTGATGACTTGCGATGTGGTGCTTACAGAAGCAAGGTGTGCACCTGCAACCACATTTGCCAGCTGCACTACAGTCAAGTAGCCACCCTGCCTGTCACACATACCCCTAGGCCTGGCATTAAGCTACCCTCCCAAGGCCATCGCTATGAGCTTGCCAAGCTACTGCTCTAATCCATGTACAGCTACTGCTCTAACCGCACCCCCTTACGCCAATACCAGTTGCGTGCTGATTTCATTGAATGTTCCAAGGCAGCCATCAGCATCATTGATTGCCAATAAGTGGAGTCAATCAAAGCACTCATGTTGCGCGGTAATACGTACGATTTTCAGCTCCTGCTTCAATATCCATGATATGACAGCTACTGGCCAGCAGCACACCCAAACATGTCAAATTCTCCACTGGGTGCGCGCGCCACACCAGTACGAGGACTACGACAGTGTTTATTAGTCCTGCTTATTAGCCCAAACACTTGTACATGTACATGCAGGATGTCTGCCGAGGAGCAACTGCCCTCTAAGACCACCCAAACACCCTCAGGATTTCTTTTTAGGGCTACTAAAGCTCTCCTGCCTCTTGCCTGAGTACACAAGTGCACTCAGCCGCTGAAGCTTTGCAAGGTCACAAAAGCTCAAGCTGGGTTTAAGGTTAAAGAGTCCTAACCTTGTGTCATCCACGTCAACTTCACAGTAACTGCACATGTACAGAGGCCTATTCTACTGGTACTGAAGTGTAGAGGCCTGACTGTGGAAACCCACCCTCCCACCTCCATCGAGCTCTCCACACTACTGCTCTAGTAAGACAGCACCAACGACTCAAAACATCGACCAATTAAACGTCATCCTGTAGCAGCGAGACTAGATTGGTTGCCCAAAGTTTGCGCTAGGATTCCAAAAATGGAACACGCTAATGCCGGTAGCACTCTTACCATACCCCGACCCAACAAGCTATTTTGCCTCATACAGGCTACCTCGCCCCTTCCACCTTCAGTAGCCGGCCTGATCACCTACACCAGGATAAACTATTCCCACAGCCACACTATGCACATATTGTGCTTAACTGGGCCGCGGCAACAATTGCCCTTATCCTAGAGCGAGCCTTGGACTGCTCAGCCAACCCAGTCGGAGGGAAGGCATATATAAATGTCCGATGAGTCAGTCTGACTTCCGGTCTTGGACCCGGACGTTAAAATTGGTTTGTTTGTTTTTTAAATGCCGGTATAATGCCGGCACAAAATACACTGTAGGCCGAAAGCAGAAAACACATGTGTGAACATGCCAGCGTCCGGCTTCCCGTCTCTGTTCTCTGTTGTGTGCGACGATTCCAAATTGTTTGTAAATCTGGAAACACAAATCTGTAATCGTAATTGTAATCGTTGCAATCACAGTCACACATGTTACCCATCCAAGTTATTCTGTAAATGCCCGTGCATTTCACGATTCTATGTCAGCTACACACTGGTGCAGCCAAGATCCCTGCAAGCACCCTGACAGGTACAAAACCGCAGGCCAGCTCACACAGCTCCTTGCTGCTATAAAGGGGCAATTGCCTCACCGTCACTGATGGTTGTACACATAGGAACGTCATGAACCAGTCATGTCATCCCCCCTGTCAAGGTCCCATCCCAACACAGCACACAATGGCAACAATTGTGCCAGATACGTACTAGGTTTTGGGTGCCGCACAACTTCAAAGGAGCTTTCGACATGTTGACAGGTTCTGTGTAACGGTATGGGACATTACATGAACCCCGTTGCCATCTGTAGGGGTGCAGATAGCTCCGGATCGATCTCCATCTAGATACCTTTTCCTCATGCATGGACCCCTACGACTAGGGCTCTTAGCGTATGTAGTGGTTAAGATCCATGCAGGCCAGCTCACGCAGCTCCTTGCTCCGCTATAACGTGACGGGGCAATTGCCTCACCGTCACTGATGGTTGTACACATAGAACGTCATGAACCAGTCATGTCATCCCCCCTGTCAAGGTCCCTTCCCAGCACAGCACACAATGGCAACTATTGTGCCAGGTACGTACTAGGTTTTGGGAGGTAGGGAGGAAAGCTGCCAGTCTTGAACCTTACAGTGACTACTAGAAACTGAGCACCGTAACCAGCAACAGTAGCAGCCTTCCATGTGTTGCTAGCGCTCTGTCAACCGGAAGCGCCCAAAGTGGAAGGCCATCACTGTGTGCAAGTATACGTTCTTTAAAGACACTCAGCTCAATTGTTGCCATGCACACAGCATTCTATTGTACAAGCGGTACACGGGTTGTGGTGGTGACTGGGGACTGCCATGGGAACCCCGTCCTCTCCAGGGTGGGGGCCATGACCTCCCTTTGGTCCCCTCCCTTTCTTGGTTGCGTAACCCCCCTCCCCCCTCCCCCCACCCCAGAAACACCACCTCCTCACCATGGCACTCCTTTCCCATCTTTCCCCTGCCCCCCCCCCCCTTCCATTCATGAGAGGTCAAGACTAGAAACACATATAATGTAAGGTGACGAGGCTGTATACAAGGCGGCTAGGTCAAACAACCATACACACCAGAGTGAAGCCCATTTCCCTTGCTCAACGGATTAGCAGGACTTCTCATCACATCATGCTGTCCAGGCAAAGCTATTGCATTACATGCAGAACCGAGACACCCAACCAACTTATACCTTAGCAATGCAATCTCCCTAAACTGACAAGCCAATCAACGGGAGCCATACCATCCCAATCATGTCACTTTACTATGCAGCTCGAGAAATTCTGCTGACATGCGCACTAAGATGCATTTTTGAGAGGAATGGCGAACCAGACAAGAAAGGCAGGCAAACAATCCTAGTACGAATATATTAGTGTTTACGGTGCTGCTTATGAAAGCTTCAGCATAAGAAATCACACCCTAGCACAGGCAATGTATGCAATCAACTCAGGACACAGAAACTTAGTATGCAATCATGACAGAGAGAACATGCATGCAATCAACAACATCATACTATGCATTCAACAACAAACCAATTCGAGCAAGAAACAACATCATAACAGCCCATGGTGGTCTATACATGCCTGCCTCTCACGCACAGCAGCAGCCTCACGCACCCCCCATACGGCTGTTTGCCCAATAGTAGTGCAGCTTCTAGGCTACTTCACTGTGATCTCTCAAAGCATGCAACCTGGCACTGTTCCCAAGCAACACCACTGGCAGGAACCAATTGGCGTGGTTCTTTGCAGCCTGTTGCACTTCAGCCCAATATGATGAAACGGCCCAGCCTTCTTTGTTCGCACTCTCTGCCCTCCCTTGATTACCTGTAACCAAATCATCCACCAGTCATTACCCACTACCCCTCCCAAAAGCAGATTCCAGAAGCCCCCACCAGCACAGCAACATCATTTCACAATGCATTTGGTCCCGTACAGCTGGAGTAAGCTACATTGCTCAGCCCTCTAAACACAGCCACGTAACATCTCAATTTACATCCCAGTGACCTTACTGCCTAAACCCTCAACCATAGCAGAACCAGCAGAAGCCACCAGTGACCCCAAGAACCCCACCCCCAGCTTAGACCCTACCTCTAAACCATACCCTGCCCCCAAGTTACCCCCCAACTCCAGCCCTTTCCCCACACCCCCCATAACCCCCACCAGTGCAGTATCATACTCCGGCCCCAGATCCCCCAAAACCCCAGCCCCAAACCCAGGCCCTGCTTTCTTAAACACCTCAGCACTCTCAGCAGAACCCAGGGTCCCCAATATAACCCCCATCAGTTGGGGCCCCATGTCCCGCATCATGTCTGCACAGAACCCCACCCCTAGGGCTTGGAACAGCCCTGAGCTAAACCCTGTGCCTGCCGCCTTCAAAACCCCACCTGAGAACTCCCCACCTAGGTTCCGGAACAGCTCCGCAGCAAAGCTGGGCCCTAGGATTTTCATCATAGGGCCAATAAACCCTAAACCCATCTGCTGGAACATGCCCGCTACATCTACTGGGCCCAAAGGGTTTAGGGCGGAGGCGGAGAAGGCAGGCCCTAGGGTTTGGAAGAGGGCGGCGGCGTAACTGGGGCTTGTGAGGGTCAGGGTTTTGGCCAGATTGATGGGGCCCATGGCTTGGAAAGTAGAGGTGGAGAAGGGCTGACCTGTCAAAGGCAAACAGCATGGATAGATAATGGAGAGGCGGTTCAGGAGCGGTGCAACAGGGTTAATCTGAAAGGGATAATGTGCTGTTAGGATATGCAGAGGCTGATGCTTCATGCCCATTTGCTTGGAGAGCAGGGCAGAGAAGTTGGGCTTGTGAGTGTCAGGGTTTTAAACAGGTTGCTTGGGACCATGGCTTGGAAGGTGGCGGTGGTGAATGGCTGACCTGTACTCAACACAGAGCAAGCCGAACAGCACAGAGGTATTCCAATCAATCAATCGATTGTTGAAGCAGAAAACCAATATGCCGAAAAGTTACTGAAAATCATACAGCACACATGACCCCATCTGGCCAACCATAAGGACACCCCTTGTGCAGGAGAACCACCTAGACCAGTGGTTGACTCCTGCAGTAGCAGTATGACCAAGGGAAAAAAGCAGGCCATTGTTTCAGGGCTGACAAATCTTCCCTCCCGCTCCTATCTCCTTTACCACCTCCCCCTCTCCCACCTTAAATGGGCCCTGCCTCCCTCCCCTCTCAAAAAACCCTAGAAAACATTTCCCCCCATTACTGCCCCAACCCATCTGCAGCAATCCCTGAATGAACTTTCAACCCAAAGGCGTCCACTCAAGTCTGGCCCCAGTTGCTGCAACAGTTCAGCAATAGCAGCATGATCATGAGACAACATCAGGGGGAAGGTAGCTTCTGAAAGGAACCCCGTCCCCACGCCCTCCCGCCTTCCCAGCCCTCACAATCCCCACACCAAATCCCAACCACTCTCTTGGCTCCTCAAAACAAGTCACCCCCCCCCCCTTCCCCCGCTTCCCTCCCACAGCCACACCTACGCACGTACCAAACGCACACCCAACTCCATTGTTATCCCACCCACCTGTAGCAATGAAGAGGCGTCCACTGAAGTCTGGCCCCAGTTGCTGCAACAGTTCAGCAGTAGCAGCTTGACCAGGAGACAACGAGAGGGGGAAGGTAGCTTCAAAAGTGCCCCCTCCCCATGCCCTCCCCTCTTCCCAACCCCCACCCCAACTTCCAACCGCTCTTTTGTCTCCCCCTCCTCATCCCATTTGCTCCACCACCACCACCACCCCAACCCACAGCCATCAAAAGGAACCATCCAAAAAATTACGACCTAATTCAACTCACCTGTAGCAATAAAGAGGCATCCACTGAAGTCAGCTCCTAGTAGCTGTAGCAATTCAGCAGTAGCTTCATGACCAGGAGACAACAGCAGCTGAGAGGCAGCAGCAGGACCCATGTGCAGCATCAGCCCAGTCACTGTGGGTAGGGTCAGGGCCTTGAAGGATTGCGCGGCAAAGGATGGGCCAGGCTTAGTGATCAACATTCCTACAGCCACAAAAATACAGCATCGCCTTCAGTGCTTCACCATATCATACATTAAATACTTTACTGTAATCTGATTGACTGCCCTGCACAGCAGCAGCCAGGACAAGGGTGCAGTAGCAGGGCGGCAGTAGAAGAGGTCAGGGCCTTGAGATACTAGGGGGCACAGGAGGGGTCAGAATGGTTTCACTACGCCACAATGTACAATCATAGCACCGCTTTTAGCACTCTGCAAATGTTGGAATATTCATCATGGAATCTCTACAGCACAGTGCAGACACCAGCAGCAGCAGCAGGCCCGTAAGAGTGCGTAGGGTCAGGGCCTTGAAGGATTGGGCGGCAAAGCATGGGCCAGGCTGAGTGATCAACATACCTACAGCAGCATTGGACTAAAAACAATTGCCTTCCAGATGTAGGCATGCCAAACTTTTGATGATGAAAGGTCCATAAACACCATTTGGCTACAAGCAGCAGAACACCACCCCCACATGTGGAGCACGAGGCCAGCAATACCGCTGATGGGCCATCAGTTGCCCTGCCTGCTGCTGCCCATGCAAATGCAGCATGAACGCAGCATATGGCTTCAAAAACACAGGATAGCCAAAGAAACTCCCCCCCACAAGTAAAGGGACCCCACCCAATACCCCTGCATATGCCCCCCCTTGCCCAAAAGGCCCCTCTACCCCCCCCACCCCCCGCCCACCTGCCCACCCCACCCTCCCTGCCTGCCCCCCCTGCCGACTCCCCCCTCCTTCCCACCCACAGCAAAGCTTAGTCCCCACCTGCTGCAACCGTAGGTCCAAGCTCCTTCATCAGTTTAAAAATATCTTCTGCTTGCTTTCTGTGGCATTCTCATAACAAAGAGATGCAGCATGGACGCGGAATAGAGCTTTACGGACACAAAATAACCAAATTAGTCCCAATTTACCCATACCCCCCCTAACTGAGCAGCCCCCCCCCCCCCCCCCCCCGGCCATCATTTTCCCCCTGGGCACCATTTCCCCATAAATCCCCCCGCCCCGGCCCCGGCCCCCACCTGCTGCAAACTGAGGTCCAAGCTCGGTCATCAGTTCCCCTGCCTGCTGCTGCCCAAGCAAATGCATCATATGTGCCAACTTGGAAGGGCCCAGCTCCTGACAGGCAGAAAAGAAGAAACAGGAAGGCCATGCGGTCAAGCACCATCGTTACAGACAACAGCAGGCTTGGTTGCTAATTCATTTTCATGATATGCCACAGCAGAAAAGTGCCATAGGCCCCGCACCTCAAGCTGTCACAAAGAACAGTGAGGTGGAACAGCGAGGTGCACCATCCCAGAAAAAGGAACAGCAGGGTGAAATACAAGTTTTATCCATTCATAAAACGGATGATGCGCAGGATAGGCTGAATCGCATTCCATCTCTTACGTTGACTGGACCTATCGCACCAACATCATCCTTAGACTTTAAGTCCTACAACCCGGGGAACACCTGGTAAATTCTTCCGTCCCCACCCGCCCCCAAAAACAAACAGCCTATAAGCGCTGAACCCACATCCCTGCCTGCCTTTGGATACCCCCAGACGCTGTGCTGGTGAGCTCTGAACACACTTGTAGTGACCACCAAGCACCTCCTGCCCCTAGTACCCCAGAACATACCCCCTGCAAACTCTCTCAAAGACCCATGTCTTCGATACATCTCATGGGCCTCCGCCCCCCCCCCCTTCCCCTGGCCCCACGACCCCGAATAAAACCCCCTTGGATTCCCAGAATACTAAATCCTCACCCCGCCCCTCTTTCCCCATGATGCTTCATGAGCCTACCCTCACCCCCCCTAAACCTACGCCTTAACCCCCGCAAAAAAACCCAGCAAAACCCCCTGGACCCTGAACCCCTCACCTGCACCAGTTTCCCTGCCCTCTTCAGCCCCAAATGGTCCATGACCGCTCCTCCCTCACTCCTTGGACCCACTCTGACCCCCCTAATCTTTCCGCTCAACCCCGTATACTTCCCAAGAAACCAAGCCCTTACCTGCACCAGTTGCCATGTCCCCCTCTGAATCCAAGAACCCCCACTCAACCCACCCAAACCCCTGAGAACCCCAAATCCCTCACCTGCACCAGTTGTCCCGCCCTTCTCTCCTCCAGATGCTTCATGAGCCTACCCTCATCCCCCTGACCCTACCCCTTCAACCCCCCAAAAACCCCTAGTAAACCACCTAGAACCGGAACCCCAAACCACTCACCTGCACCAGTTTTGCCCCACCTCCCTCTCCCCCAATATGGTCCATGACCCTGCCCTCCGCCTCACCCCTTGCGACACCTCAAAACCCCCAAATTATACCCCCTAAACCCCTAGAAACCCCAAGCCCAGTTGCCCTGCAGCCCCAAATCCAACCCCCTAAACCCCTTGAAACCCCTCACCTGCACCAATTGCCCCGCCCCACTCTCCCCCAAATGCTTCATAAGCCTTGCAAGTCGAGAGGGCCCCATGCCACGCAGCAACTCTGACGCTTTGGCATCCCCTAGGCCCAAGATATCTCCCATCAAGGTGGCAGCTTGGTGTGCTACAGGAAAAAAGGAATGACAGCAAGCAAGCATTGGATGTCAGGGATATGTGGATGTATGCAGTGAAGGTGTAAAATGGCACTGTCTGTTGAACACACAGGGATTAAAGATGGCTACAGGTGCCCAACTAATCCATCTCAATAGATCCATGGCCTTGGCATCCCCTAGGCCCAAGATGTTTCCCATCAGAGTGGCAGCTTGGTGTGCTGCATGGGAAAAGGCATGGGACGAAAGCGATGGCAGCAAGCAAGCATTGGATGTTATGAAGCCGTTGAATCTATGCGGTGAAGGTTTAGTCCACTTGACCAGTGCTAGAGCCTGGCCATTCCCTAGCATAAGATATCCCCCATCAGAGTGGCAGCTTGGTGTGCTGTAGGAGGGACAAATAAGGAAGAGGTGGGATTTAAACTTGAAAAGTTCAAACATGGTGCAGTTAGGGGCTGACCCAACTGTGAAGGGTCCATATGACAAGCAAGTGTTGGTAATAAATGTCAGCTATATGTTTGGGGCTGGACTCCTCCTTTGCTCACAAGCCAGCGTCGGCAAGAGCCCAGGCAGGGTGGAGAACATTCCATATCACGAGCACATAAGAATCGGGGAAGTAGATCGGGGAAGTTGACATCCCCAGACCAAAGATACCTCCCATCATAATTGCAGCTTGGTGTGTTGTGGGGAGGGTCAAACAAAGAGAGGTGAGTTTAATAATTAGAAAAGTGCAAATGTAGTGCAGTTGGGGGGTGACCCAGGGTCCATATAACTAGAATGTGTAACAGAAAACAATCGTTACACAAAAACCGTATGGGGCTGGGCTCCTCCCTTTGCTCAGGCAAGTACTGCACCATTGATAAAAAGCCAGGCAGGGTGGGGAAAGATATCAAACAAGCATGTACAAGACATCTCCGCACTTGGTAGACCAGATCCCCAGGATGTTTCTCTCAAGGTGGCATCCTGGTGGGCAGCAGGGGAAAGGGACGGAGGTAAGCTAACAGAATAATTCGCAAAGATAAGCTGTTGAATGTACGCAGTGAAGGCGTAACGAAGGCACTGCCTGTGACAGATACCAAAATCAAACTCGTCTTGTTCCATAAGTAGAAAATGTTATGTTATTGAGATATTCTAAAGCTAAAGCCTAAAACCATTCCCTGGGCCCAAGGTGGCAATTCAAAGTGGCCACTTACTGTGCTGCAGCAGAGGGGTCACAGGTGAGTAACATGGTGAGAGAAAGGAAGCAGGGCATGTGTCAGGTTAAAGAGGCGCACCATCAGAAGACAGCCTTTGCTTATTACGATTGCGGCTCCATGCACATTCTCCACCTCTACGCATTCGTCTGCATTCTAGCAGCTTGGGGTAACATGGTGAGAGAAGGAAGCAGGGCATGTGTCAAGTTCAAGAGGCGCACCATCAGAAAGACAGCCTTTGCTTACTACGATTGCGGCCCCACCTCTACGCATTCGTCTGCATTCTAGCAGCTTGGGAAATGAAGTTGCAAGCCATATAACCGACACGTTGCATGCATTGGACCGAAACAGATACACCACACTTTGGTTATCCAACACAGATGAGAGGTCTTATGGAAGACCGCTGACTATCGTTGCATCGCACAAGCTGCGACAACCAGCCATTTCTTGAGCCACACATCCATTTGTCCAACAGCTGCAGAGATATACATATTTACAAAAATTAGGAGGCCAAGCAGGGTGGAGAACCCTATGTTCAAACTACGAGGGAGTGTGCACATGGTTTTGAAACTCTCGAGTGTAGTCCCCCAAGCTACTCGGGTCAAGAAGCTGGTGCAATTGTACTTACGTCCCAATGCTTCGGCCATTTTCTCTGGGCCGATTTCATCCATCATCTTTACCGCGCCCTCAGGGCCGAGAAGGCCCATGGTCTTGGCCAAAGTGCCGGTTCCGACAGCTTCGGTTGCTGCATGCGTTTTGCCCGGGCTCACGCTATCGGCTATCTTGCCAGCTGCCTTCCCGACCTTCTCCTTGATCTTAGTTGATAGCTTCTCATGATGGTGGTGGTGGCCTTGATCAGGAGCATGGGCCGCAGCATCTGCTGAATGATGCATTCTTGCTAGCTGCAAGGTGATCTCTTGGATTGGAGTGAACCTTGAATAGCCCTCCACAAGAGCCTGCAGGAGCAACCAGGTGGCCATAAATGTGATACAATAGCATGTCAATCCAAGGTTACAGTGCATCTGATAGGGCATTGCAGCATGAAGACTGGTCCAAGCCTTTGACAATGAGACATGAGCAGCCCGCCTTCGGTGGACACCTGTTACCCACCCTCAATAACAGCCTCCTGGTTGGTTAATCAGCTTTATTACCAGCAAAAGCTCCAGCAGGGAAAGTCGGATGCTAATTTGACGCTGTCAACTTCGGTCGTTGTCGCAAACTGGCAGTTGAGTTAAGGGCTGCAAAGTGGCCCCATGGGCCGCGGCCCACGGGAATTGGAGGCACGTAAAGGCCAGACCCCCACTGAATTTGCTGCCTTGAAGATCAACATTGTCAGAATGATGCAAGCAGTGAGCACAGAATTTGCCTTTTCCTTGGCATCGGAGCAGAGGCCTGAAACCCGGGTTTGCCCCTAGTGGATCCGTTCAACCTGGGTCAAGTCTTAGTGGACCATGCTCTGCTTGTAGCGTCTATTATGCAGTGATTTTTCGCACCCTAGCATTATGGATATGTCGATCTGAGATACGTGGCCGCACGTTTGCTGTTGTGCGTTATGTCGAACGCGGCTCCAGACGAGGGGATAGGGGATGGACGGTCGCCGTATCTCAACCCTGCCAAGCCTCCCAAGCCACGTCCACGCCCGAATAGCATGCATAGACAGGCACCAGCAGCGCTTGGACTACAGCATCTCTCGCCCAATTACTATGCCAACTTGCCCATGGATTCCCCTCTGTTTCTACCAGTTCGCCAGGTACTTGACTCAGGCTAAGGTCGAAGGTGTCAGCCACTTGACGTGACTTAGCAAATCTTGCTTGTGACAGGCGGAGCCATCTCCCACAACTGGCCTACACAATATAATGCCTCCAATATTCGCTGGTAGCGTGGCCCGCGCAGCGCTTTCAGGGCAGGCAGGGCAGGCAATGAAGGGCACTGATCCCACCTCAGCTTCTCCCATGCCCAGTCCTGTAAGTGCCCACGGCAGCTTGGCCTCTCCAGCATACGCGAACTATAAGGTACATACTGGCCAGGCGGGGTGGATAGTTGCTTCAAGGTCGCGTTGTTGTGTGTCCTAAAGATGTTTTCGCGGGGTGCCTCAGCCGGGTCGAATGCAGAATGAGGGGTGTCCTAGCAATGTGTGTTCGTCCTGGTAGTACCCGCCACTTTAGACGTGCTTCCATGCTGCTATCAGGATGAGCATTTGGGGATGAAAGTTTTGGGGTCACCATGGACTCTGTGGTGCGTGCCATGGCAACGGTTTCAGCCAGCCACGATGACAACTAGTCAAGCCGCGCATTTATACAGCCTCACAACTTGTCTTTATATGCCTGCAGATGACCAAGCCTGGGAAACAGAGTGCAGCCAACGACGACGGGTGGCAATGGCGAAAGTGAGTCCACGAGGCATAATCAGTTTTACGCGCGAGTCATCTCGTACCCAGCCGGCTTGAACGAACCTGTTCATTTGCCAAGTACCCAGCGGCAGTGATCCTGCGACGAGAAAGCAGAGTCAAGCAGCTGACCCTTATTTGACCCTGGTCAGCTGCACAGGCAGGCCCCTATGCTTTGAATAAGTCCAGCTGTTATCTATATGCTAATCTTACTACCCTGCCTTATATATCTGATAAATCTTTCTGTTAGTTGAAGGCCTGGCAAAGACTCACACTTCCATGATAAAGAAAGATAGGCAATGAAAATGTTGCTCAGTGTAAGCTCTTCAACAGGAAGCTGCTTTTTGATTGCAGGTATGGGGAGAAGATTGTCAAGGGCAGCCCTTTCCCGCGCAGCTACTATAAATGCAGTCACACTGGCTGCTCAGCAAAGAAGATTGTTGAGCGTGACAGCGATACGGGGCAGACAACACAGGTGGAGTACAAGGTACGAGGCTAAGCTAGGTTTTAGCTTCCAACTGGTTCAGACCTGTGCAGTCTTTCCAGCAACGCAGATGTGAGACAGTCTAGCAGCTTGATGCAGGTTAGGCCTTGTACGGGGCCGCTGCCTTGGGGGGTGGTTCATGCAGCTGCAGTTGCAGTGTCAGTATAGGCAGAAGCGGCTGAAACCAGCAGTGTCAATATGGTGGCCAGGGCCTGCCATGATGGAGCTGTGTCAAGTACAAACGCAGCTGCTTTGGCGAAATGTGCGCAGCAGCAGCAGCATCAAACAAGCAGGAGGGGTGCCTGAGAAGGAGGAGGCTCAGCAGCAGTATACAATCACCCAGAGCAGCAGTAGAGTTACAAGCAAGTCTCGGGTACAGCGGCGTGCTTGGCGCTGCATTTTCTTTGGGTTGAATGCAGAGGAGTGTGCTATGGTCTACGAGCAGCAGCAGTAGCAGCAGTTTTGCGCCATGTGTTTGGGGTAGGAAGCAGCGAGTATGAAGCAGCTTCATAGGGACCGTTGCTGTGCAATGGAGACCATGAAAGCATGTGCAGACTTAGGAGATGAGGATAGCTAGCCAGCAACAGCAGGGCGGCTGGACTCTGTGGTTGCTCTGGTTGAGGCTTGGCCTGCAGTTGGGCATCTGCTTTGCACCCTGACCATAGAGTAGCTTAAATCAGTGAGCCTGTCAGGGGTCTAATCTCGTCAGCTGACAGCCTCACAAAGGTTCTAGGTGGAGTTAAGGAAGGGGTTATGAGACACAGTCGTAAGCTTCAGTCTGCAGATGCTGAGTTGCCCAATGGGAGGCTGCTAGTTAGGGTAGAGAAGCAGGAGCATCAGTATGGAGGAGGGACATGGTGGCAAGTCATATGCCAGTTGCGGACAGTTAGATACATATGGATATGGTGTGCCATACATGCAGGAAATACTTCCAGCTAAATATGATATCAAGGATGAAAATTGATGTGGCAGTTGCAGAGACATTCAAGCAGCAGCAAGTTGGCAAGCAACAGATAGCCGAGAAGTGGACCAACATTGGCCAGGCCACCAACTGCTTAGGAATGGGCTTCTTGTAACATGTGCAGAGGACGTAATTGAAGGGGTTACATGGTTACGGCAAGAAGCGCCGCCAGCAGACTCCCAGTCAATAGTAGACATTGCTGGATATTTTGTGACTCGCCTGCACCGCCTTGTGGTTATCACAGCCACCCACCTTTATGCTGCTTGTCTGACTAGTGATGATCGTGTCTGGTTGACTTTTCTTTGACTGCTTCTGTTTGCTGTCTTCTGTGTACCCAGGGTGAGCACACCCACCCCGCCCCAGGCATAGCCTGCAGCCGTCCACCCAAGCAGCCAAAACCACCTAAGATCATGAGGCCTGACCTGAGTGCTATGGTGAGCATGAGGGGGGATATACGAAATAGATCATTGCACAGCCCTCGGACCGTGCAGCGCCCACCCCACATGACTCCAACCAGGGAGCAGGGCAGGGGGGTTATGCATGGCATGCTGGTGATTGATTAGGGGATAGGCTGGGAGTGTTGAACTGCATTGGCCGGTTGGCAGCAGCGCAGACTTGCAAAGTTCTTCCATGTAAATAACTGGCTGTTTCCTGAGTGGGAAGGGGTTGGATTGAGGGCCTTTGCCTTTCTTAGTGGGAAGTTGGTGTATTGTATTGTAGCTGCAGATCGACCCATGATGATCATTCCAGTTGGCCCTTGCTGCACTTTGAGTACAGCAGCTAGAATTATTTGTTTACCCCTACTGTATGCCATCATGGCCATATCAATTAGGTTATGACCTTGTGCTACATGTCTGCTGCTTCTACTGCTGAATATGTTAACTATGAAACTTGCATTGCTTTTTGGCCGAATGTTCCTGTGTGCTGCTGCTGCTGTACAAATGTGTTTTGAGTAATTTCTTCAGTACTCTATTCATGTCCCCATCTGCTGCTGCTGCTGCTGCTGCTGTAGATTCAGATGGAGGCTATGATGCCAAATCCAGCTGCATTTCGCAGCATGCTGGGTGCTCTGGCCTCCCCTACACTGAGGCCCGCAGCCCTGCTGCCTATCCCAGAAGCCTATCAGCCGCCAAACCTAGGCATTCCAGTAGACGGTGACGAATATGAAGACGAAGAAGAGGACGAGGGGGAGGGGGAGGAGGGCGATGAGGGGGTTGATGAGGGGGAAGGGTTGGAGGGGGAAGGCTTGGGTGCAGCTGCAGCAGCGGGGCCAGCAGGAGGAGGGGATGGGGCAGCATCTGTGGCAAATGGGGATGAGGGGATTGGGATGGAAGGGGGGGTCCAGGGAGAGGTGGGTGATGTTGCTGTGAAGCAGGAGGAGGGGGCTGGGGGTGCTGGGGAGGAGAGGGACGCTGAAAGGAGCTTCAGGACTTCAGAGCAGGATGGGAACCCAGCACTCAAAGCAGCAGAAGTTATCAGGAAGATGAAGGATGAGAAGAGGTGGGTGGGAGACAGATGGAGCGTTGGGGGAGGGGCTTTTGGGAAATGGAAGCTTGGGCCGGGGGTAGCAGACTGGATGTTGCTTTAGTAGGGGCTGAAGCTGTTGACATCACAGGAAACGATGCTGAAGCAGGAGTGAAAGGTGCAGACTTGATAATGGGTTCTAACACAGTGTTGGATTGTATCGCTTTTACTGCTGAGCCTGGCAGCAGACATGATTTACAGATGGGCCACGCCTATTATGTTCCGATTTTATGATACGCCATAGCAGAAAGTCTGGTAGGCGCCGCACCTCAAGCGATTACAGACACTGGAGGTGGAATAGCCATGGGCCAAGGCTATGCTGGTATCAGTGGGATGGGCAGACTGCATGACAGGAATGTGTGGCTGGGATGGGGAACGATTGTGTTATGCATTTACACAGCAATGCCTACCTCAGACACACATGCTGTCAATCTTGCTTTTTTCTGCACTCCCCCGTGCTTCTGTAATTATGGTGTTTCTGCGCTTTCTGCTGTTATCTATGAGCTTACCGCTTACCGCTCCTGTGTGCTGTGTGTTCTCAGGTCCCGCAACAAGAACACTGGTGGCAAGGTGGATCTGCTGGAGCTTGCTGACTTGGCAGTTGAGGCCGGGGACTACCCAGACAATGACCCCAACCACCCTCTGCGCATAACATCTGGAGATGGTGCTATGGATGAAGACGACATGGATCAGGAGCCAGACGAGGACATGGATGGCGAGGATGATATCGAAGATGAGGAAGACGTACGGACGGGCGGCGGAAGTCGCATAGGCGGTGGCTCGCGTCCGAATAGCAGAGCTGGTGTGCGGCGGCGGGGTGATGGAGACAATGGCTTTGTGCCACCACCGTTCCTGGATGTGAATTTGGGAGGGGGTGGTGCTGGCGGGGGTGGGGCTGGTAGTGGGAAGAGGCGGCGTGCGGACGGTTTTGGGGCGATGGGGTTGCCATCTAGCCCGCAGGCGATGGCAGCTGCATGCATGAGTCCGCTGTACATGGCCATGCTGAGTGGGTTTGCTCAGGGGATCCAGCAGGGTGCTTTTGCAGGGGCTGGGACTCCGCTTGGCGGTTTAGGGGTCCCAGACACGACGCAGCAAGGGGGGCCGCTAGGGGGCGGGTCTGGGTCAGGGAAAGGAGGTGGAGGAGCAGCAGGAAGCGGGGGTGGGGGTGGGGCTATGGGTGGGCTAGGGAGCATGCCCATGCTTCCGCAAATGGCTGGGTTGGCGCCGCCGGGGGTTGCACCACCGTTTGCTATGATGCTCCCGTTGATGGCTCTTGGTGCTACAGGGCGGCCAGGGAGGCCTAAGAGCAAAGGCGGCAGGGATGGGTCTGGGATGGGGGGCATGATGGGGGCTCACATGGGGATGGGGCATGGAGCATATGGTATGGCTGGGATGATGGGACATGATGGGGGCATGGGGAGTGATGGGGATGATGATAGAGATGATGATGATGCGGTGTCACCTGGTGGGGATGATGGGTGTGGGGGTGTGAGGCAGCGGCTGGTGGATACGAGTGATGATGGGTATAAGTGGAGGAAGTATGGGCAGAAAACGGTGAAGGGGAACCCTAACCCCAGGAGCTACTACAAGTGCACGTTCCCGGGGTGCTCGGTGCGGAAGCATGTGGAGAAGAGTGCGGATGATGATACTAAGGTGAGGGGGGAGGAGAAGGAGTATGAATTGCAATATGTGAAGCAGGTTGTACAGAGGTGGAGAGGGCTAAGAGGAAGGGGTCAAGAGAGAGGAGTATCAGGGGGTTGCAAAGTGTGGACTGAGGAGCGCTTCAGTAAAGGCAGTGAAGAGGAATGGGCTGGGCAGTGTAAAGAGTGTGCTTGAGTGACAAGTGCAGTAGACATTTTACGACAACCAATAGCAGCAGATCTGGTGTATAAGCAGCAGCTCGCAGCCCAGACGTGAAAAACCAACAACGGTAGAATAGATGTGGAAGATTCAGAGGCAAATCTGATGCAGAAGAAGTAACAGCAGTAGTGGATTGAAGCAATTGGTGGTGAAATTGCAATGACGGTCTCTCTGTTGTGAATTGCTTAGTTACCTCGTGGCAGAACATATGGCATTTTTATGTTAAGCTCCTGCGTGGTCAACTAAGTAGCAGATGTATCCTATGGCATGCAAAGAAGCCAGCACAGTAGTTTTGTAACAAAAAGCATTATTGCTCCCAAGGCTGCCTTTCTGAACTACATCTCATGTTACGCAACCGCTGCAGTTGGTGGTGACCTATGAAGGCAAACACAACCACCCACCACCTCCTGGAGGGGGCAGCAGCAACCGCCTAGGGAGGAGGATCGTTACTGCCAGCCCACATGACACACGAGGTAAGCTTTGGGGAAGGCGGAGGCACTTTGATGACAAATGAGCTGCGGGATTGTGGTCCCAATCAATTTGTCCTAAGCCAGAAACTTGCAACCAGCTTTTATGCCAGTGTGCCATTACTCCCAGTGTGCCATTAAATAATTAGGCAGCATGCTGCACTGCAAGGAGTACCGTGGTTGGTATGTTCCCAGCGGGTGCCAATAGCTTCTTCTTGCTGCTCTTTGTATGAAGTGAGCAGTAATACAAGAGTAGGTGGCTGCTTTCCTGGAGTCTTCAGAAGGGTTTGTGCATCATACTTGTGGCTTGCCTTGGATGTTATGTAGTCAAGCTGAGGGATGGAGTACCAGGGTTTAGGGGGGTTCTGTCGCGACCTGCGATTCTGTCTTGCAATTTGGCTTGCAACTTGACGTTGATTGAATCTGTTTCCCACTTGCTGTGTCTTGTTAGGTATGGCCATTGTACAGCAAGGGCAATCACACCACTACCAACAGCCCCCACACCCCCTCCAGCACCAGCAGCACAGCCAGGACCAGATAAGCGCTGCACAGTATCAGCAGTACCAGCAACTGGTGCAGCTCCAGCAGCAGCAGCAACAGCTGCAACAACAACATCAGCAGATGGGGGGACACATGGCAGTGTCTGCTGGCCTGCCAGTGGGCGTGCCGGGTGGTGCGTACAGTCAGCAGCTGCAGCAGCAGCTACAGCTCCAACAGCAGCAGCAACAGCAGCAGCACATGATGCCACCTAGCAGCATGGGAATTGCACTAGCAGGAGACATGGGACAACAACAGCAGCAGCAACAACAGCAGCAGCAAATGAATGCAAACCTAGCAGCAGCAGTTGCCGCAGCTGGTGGTACAGTGGTTTCTGCGGGTATGGTGCTCTCCCACCACCCCCAGCACCACCACCACCAGCAGCAGCATCAGCAGCAGCATCAGATGCTAGCACCTGGGGTCCACCGCATCAGCTCCCCTACTGCTGGTACTGTCATGGCCATGATGCCTGGGCCTTTATCTGGCGGTTTAGCAGACCCTCAGGGCTTAGGGGGAGGTAGTGGGGATGGCGGGGTTGGAGGCATGGTGTTGGGCCAAGGGGGGACGCATCAGTTCCAGGGTGGTGGAGCAGGAGGGGGGCAAGCTGGGGAGTACATGAATATGATGATGGCTGGAGGGATGGAAGGCCAGCAGCCGCCTGCTAAGGTGAGAATGAGCGGGAGGTTGGGGGGGTCTGCCATAGTTGGTTGTGATGATCGGCTTGCTTCAACCTTTCTTGTGCGGGGTTTCGGGTGGGTCTGCCATAGTTGGTTGGTAACACTACCCTTGCTTTACTCCTGAATGTGCGGAAGTGTTGGGGATCTGCCATAGTTGGTACATAACATCCCCCTGATTCACGCCTGCTAAGGTGAATGTGCGGGAGGTTGGGGGGTGCAGTAGCTGCAAGGTAACATGCCCCTGGCTTCATGCGTACTTGCACTCCTGCAATCACACAGAGGGTGTGCTTGGTGGCCCCATGCAGTACTTGGGAGTGATGATATGAGGCTTGATTTGAGCAAAATGCATGGTTTGTGTGCCTGTGATGTAGATTGTAGCATATGATGCCAATGGTGGGGATATCTGGGAACGGAGCTGCAGCAATGGGGTCCCCAAACTGGAGACAGTTTTGGGTTGGCAAGTTGTGAGGCATGCGGGTGCATTCCGTTGTAGTAGCAGGTTGGAGTAGCTTTTGGAGACTTGTGTTCTCTGCATACCAGTTTGCTACCTTTTTCTCTCTCTTGTCCTCATAGAAGATACCCTGTGGCAGGTACAGACAATGGCTTGTTCCCTATTTAGCCACCTTCATGACAGATCCACGGTTTGGCCTCTGCATCTATGTCTTAGTACTCGATCTATGTTTTGCGAAGTGTCTTTCAATGGTCCCTCTGTCTCTTTCCTGCAGCCCCAGAAGGTGTTGACTCTGCATGTTGTCTCGTATTGACCAGCCTTCATAACAGAACTCACTCAATTCTAACTCTGTCTCTTCCTTGTAATGTCCTGCAGCGTCAGAAGGTATTGACCCTAGCAGAGCAAGCCATGGGCATTGAGGCAGCAAGCACCCTGGCAGCAGACGCCCACAGCACCATCCCCATGCCCCACATCTCCTTCGGCCCAGCTTCAGACGCCCAGCAGCAGCAGCAGCAGCAGTATCAGCAGCTACAGCACCTCCAGCAGCTGCAGCAACATCAGATGCAACAACAACAGGGGGGTGGGGGTGGTCCTCTTGGTGGGATGCAAGGGGGGCCTATGGGGCCTCCTCAACAGGGTTATGGTGCATACCCAGGTCACCAGCAGCAGATGCAGCAGCAGATGCAGATGCACCATCCTGCAGCAGCTGGAGAAGCAGCAGCAGCAGGAGGTGGTGGTGTTAGCTCTGAACAGCAGCAGCAGCAGTCGCAAGGTGGGGGTGATGCCATGAATGATATGTTGCGGAGGCGGCCAGGGGTGCCGGTGGAAGTGCCTCTCGGGGGCTCTGCCGTAGGAGCTGCATCTACAGGGGCTGCAGGAGAATCCGCAGCAGCAGCAGGGATGGGTGCTGTGGGTGCTCACAATGCTGCTGCACATATCCAGCAGCAGCAGCAGTTTGGGCATGGACAGGGGGCCGGGCCATATGGCGGAGCAGGGGTTGAGGCTGTGCAGTATCAGCTCCAGCAGCAACAACAGCAGCAGCAGGAGGGTGGGGCGGTGAATCATGGTAGTATGGCGCTGCCACCTCCGCCCCCCAGGCAGCAGCAGCAGGCGGGCAGTGGGGGGAGTGGTAAAGGGCCGTTTGTGACGCCAGTGGTCAAGCCAGAGGATTTTGCACCTGGTAGGTGGATGCCGGGAGATGAAAGGCATGGGTCAGGTTGCAATTATGTGGTCGGGGAGGCAGATGCCGCAGATGGAGGGGAGTGCTTTAGGTTTTAGATTATGTGGCTTCCAAGGATGATGGGGAGTTGAGATGTTAGGTGGTTAGAAAATAGTAGTTTAAACATTGGTGATCAGATACGGGTATGGTTAAGTTCAGGAGTTTGCACCCCGTTAGTGAATGCCGGGAGTTGAAAGGTTTAGGTTGCAATCATGTGGCCTGGGAGGTGGAAGTTGTGGACGGAAGGCAGTGCTGAAAAAGTTCATGTGGCTTCCAAGGATCAAGAGCTGAGGAGTTGAGATGTTAGTGTTTAGGAAAGGGTGGTGTTAGGCATTGGGGGACAGGTACAGGTATGGTCAAGCCATAGGATTTTGCACCTGGTATGTGGAAGGGGGGAGATCAGAGGCATGGTTCAGGTTAGGGTTGTTAGTTCGTGTGGCTTGCAAGGGTCAATAGCTGAGGAGTTACTGAGGAGTTGAAATGTTGGGTTGTAACAAACAGTGGATTTTAGGCACAGTGGTGGATGAATGCAATGCACTAAGGAGGCAACACCTGTGAAGAAGCTCGTCAGGGTAGCTGTGCCCAATTTCCTCTGCTGCTACAATGTTTGCCTCTGTTTATGAGCAGAATGCAAACGCCATCCGATACTCTTTCTGTCTACAGTTTATTACGCTCTTTCATCTGCATGCTCTTGAGTGACCTTTCGGCATTACGGGTTTGCCTTCTGATTACTTTATTGTTTGACTGATTACCTCTGAACCTTTGTTGAGTATGATCGACTTTGTTACCTCTGAAGCTATGTTATCTGTGTCTGGCTGTCCAGGTGCACCCAGTTGGGATCCCATGTTGCTGATCAACACCCCCAGGCCTCCCAATGGGGGTGCAGCTACACCCGCTGCAGCAACAACAGCAGCTCCAGGTGTTGCTGCTGCCGCCGCTGTGGGTAGTAAACCTCTTTTAGGTCAGGCGGAGCAGCAGAAGACAGCAGCAGCAGCGGCAGAGGGATGGCCTGCTGTGGCTGCTGTAGCTGCTGCTGGTGCTCAAGCAGGTGTAGCGAGTCATGGTGCTGGAGGAAGAGCTTCCCCAGAAACAGCAGCAGCAGCAGGGGAGAATGGGCCGGGTACAGCAGCAGCGGCAGCGCCAGCAGCAGGTGGTGGTGGTGGTGGTGATGGAGGTGTGCAGGCGAATGGGAATCAGGCAGGGGGGAGGTCTGATGGGGCTTTCCCGGGGGAGTTGCTGTCACCTCCTTTCCGGGATGTGCCTCAAGGGATGAATCCTGTCAAGCAAGAGCGATAGTTAGGGTAATCTGGACTGGCTGATTAAGTCGCTGCACTACTTGTTGTAGCAGCTTCTACAGTCAGCAGCAGCAGTGGGATAACCTGCCGCTGCAAGTGGGTAGTAAGCCTCTTCTGAGCAACAGCGGCAGAGGTGGGCAGAAGGAGGGGCCAAGTAAGTTATTGGGCTGAGGGGAGCCTCCAGGGAGATTGTGGTCGACGACCTCTCAGGCTTGGATCAACATCGCGTCTTCATGAGAGAGGTTTTATGTGAGGTCCTTGTTGTTTAGCAAGTAGGCCTGCCTTTGGCCAGCCAGCGCAGCAGAGGTGGGCAGCAGACAGGGGCTAGGGATCTTTTGTAAGGCAAGGCAATGGGTAGGCCCTGGAGATTGTCTCTCTGTAAGATTTCTGTTGACGAGCGCATCAGGTTTGGCGCAACACTGCTGTTTGTTTTCAAGGACGGTCTTACCAGGAATGTGAGGTGGTTCCAGCCCCCACTGATGAGGTATTTGTTGGACAGTGATGTATGTTGCAGCATGTTGTGGCTGATGCAGCATGTCATCCTGTCAATATGAGCACTGAGTCTTAATTGAATGCTGACATGGGCTATATGAAGCGGCACCTTGCTGGGGCTGTTTGTTTCTTCGCCCAATAGTCAATGACGCTTCTTTTGATGGTTTCCCTTCCGTGGCGAAGCTCTTCTATCCTCTGCTTTGGGATTGTAGAGGACAGGGTTAGTAGATCTTGGGGTTGATCATGTTCTTGTGAAGTTGCAGGCTACCTTGGCTTATTAGGCATGAGGCTAGGACGTGTGAATGAAGGTATGATTTTGTAGTAAAAAGTTTGAAGCCGTGAGGATGACGCACCCTGAGCAGTGGCTGCTGTGCTAGTGTTAGTGGTGTGAATATGTCGAAGGCTCTTGCGGCAAGGACCTTTTGGCACTTCACACCACTAGCACTACCACAAAGGCTTTTCTCTCGCGCTGGACACGTTAAGTGTGGCTACTTGTGGTGCTACTGATTGTTTCCTTGTGGTGCTGCTAGCTAGGCAGTGTAAATATGAGATGCATTGTGCTTCTATCTGTTTCCTGCTGTTTGTCATCGATGTGGGCACTCAATTCCACTAGCACGGCACAAAAGGCTCTTCCCTCGCGGTAGACACGTTAAGTGTGGCTACGGGTCCTTTCCTTGTGGTGCTGCTGCTTAGGTGGTGTTACTGTACCATGTAATACTTCTAGTTTTCTGTTGCATTGCCATCATTAACCCTACCTAGAGCATGGTTGGTGGGAGGAGTGAAGTGGTTAGTATTCTGCTGATGGTGGCAAAGCAATAAGGGAAAGCCCGTTCTGTCCGAAGTTTTAAGGGCGTACAACACTGCTAACTGCTAAACTTGACTTCCTGACTGGACATCAGAAGCTGTCGGTTGTTTATGGGGAGTTTCATTCTTGAGAGGACATGTGGGGTGTGAGCTGGTCTGTAACAGGTATCTAGCAGGGTGGACAGAGTTGGCACTTTATTTGGATGTTTCCACAACAGTGGTTGATGTTACTAGTTGGTGGATGGCATGCATATGCGGTGCTACAACTCTTGCACACGTGACGTGCAGGTCATATGTCTGCTGTACTCTATATGCACAGTTGGTTTGACAGGAGGGATTATATGTTCCCATAAATCGAATGTGGTTTCAGGTGGGTCAGTTGGCGCAGCATGAGGGTCTTATATGAGGAGCGGCGCTTGTTGATCTAGATTAAGCAAGCCACACCGTATAGTCTGAAAGAGTCTGCTGCATGTAAGGAGCCAGGTCTATCTGCTGTTTGGACCGTGAAGGTTTGCCTCTGTTCTGGGGGAGATTGCTGCCAACTGAGCTGAGCGGTGAGTTGCCTTTCAGTTACTTGGGCTTAGTGCTAGCACATGCTGTGACCTGTGCAAGAGGGTGGGAGTACTAATCACATATTAGTACCGGTAGTATTCATGTCAAACATAGAGGCTTTTTCCATTGAGGTGGAAGAGGAACAGAATAGAATTGACCATATTCCAAAATATGTCACCGGTATCACATGTTGCAGGAATCTTTCATTCCATCCAGTTCCGCCCTTGCATTTCTATTGGCAAGTGCGGTTGTCCACACACAACTAAGCCGGTACCCCTAAAATGTCATGCTACCACCCAGAAGAGCAGCAGACAATGCAAATTGTGATGTGTTAGGACATTCAAAAACTGAACTCGTGGACTATGGTCGAATTGTGATGGTGGGTTTGTACCGTATGTACCGCTGTCGACAACTTGGGCCATCCTTTAAGGCTATTTGGCAAATATGCATGTAAAGCCAGCAATATGTTACAAGCAGAACATGATCAGTGTGAATCAGAACATGATCTAGATAATGCAATCAAGCAGAACGTGATGCGAGTTGGCATATACCATAAGTGCTAGCTATCTGTGCCTTGCCTCACACACAGCACGCACTACCAAGGTATAGTGCAGCTAGCGCACGTTGCACTACTTAGGTTGTGTCCAAGGGATACCAGCCATGCAGCTTGTCGACCTGGAAGACGGCAGTGGCTGTCCATCTATGTGGCCACTACCGGTACACCAAAATGTCTTTGTCATATCACCCGATAATAATTTGTCTACAGTAACAAGCCACAATCTACAGATTACAGATTACAAAAGATTACAAGTTCACTTGGCCCCACAAAGGGGGGCGCCCGTAATGGAGCCAAACAATCTAAGAGTGTTAAATATATTACAACAATCGGCTGATGTCACAGGCACCCTCATCCATGCACATAAATGAAACACTAGCTACAACGTACTTGTAATTGGAGAGGATTGAAGCCTCCAGACGACCCTTGTGTTAATGAAAATCATTGAGCATAAGATCTTGTGGAAACACCTCATTGCCAGAGGTGTTGCGAAATTGCCATCTACCTGATGCATGCCCTCCAGACGCAGCAACAAACCACTCAGACGTTCACATACGGGAGCCTAGGCAACATTCCTGCCAGGCCTACTTTAAGTGGGCCATGGATATCCAGCTATCTGTATGCTCAAAGAGCAACGCATCTTTTGGGCTTCCATGTCCATCACATGTCTACATGCAAAGCCGACAATCATTTATCAACATATGGATTCTTCAGGAAGCTCACTCATGCATGGCCAAGGCAAAGAGCCCAAGCATGCCATACTCATAGCATACCTTCCTGCTTAGTCAATATGCAACTTGCACTTCCAGTGCACAACAATCTAGTGTGGCACTCCCAGACCTCCTGGACCCGATTAATAGATCCATGGGTTGTTCCTAAGCGCATGCACTGCTATGTCGGCTGCAATAGCTTGAGATGCAGGGCCTATGGCACTTTTTGATATGGCATATATCGTGGAATGTGATAACAATGCACTAGTATGTCCACGATGCAATAATACAAGGCATCACTGAAGAGACCCGCTGAGTCAGAGGTGCACTATCTACAAGATGCAATGCATGCCACTGCTGGGCCCCTTGTGCCCTCCCAAAGTTGAGTGCAACTAATCAAAGCAAGGGAGAACGCGGACGCGACAAGAAGTTATGTCATGCAGTGCTGCAAAGCACTAAAGCAGGATGCAGCAAAGAAACCACCCCAAACCACCACTACCCCAAACCCAGACGTTGTCCGAGAGATTATCTAACCTTTGTGCCCTTGAGGTTGGGTGCAGGTGCGGACATGAAAGGGAGATTTCTGTCATGAAGTGCTAAAACGGTGAAAAGTGAGATGCAACAAACAAGCAACCACCACTCCGAACATAAACCTTGTCTGAGAGGTGCCTCAGCCTAGCACCTCAGGCAGCCCCAGAGACACCTCTCACCCCCCCCCCCCCGTTTCCCTCTCCCCCCACCACGCCCATTAGTAGCATTGGAACACTATGCTACAATAGACGGCGGCAGCAGCGGCGCAACATACTGCCGCAGTCGACCAATACTATTATTTATAACATGCATATGTAGAATTTCCAGCCCTTGTACCTGGTATGCCTCCGCTATGCTTACTCAGGTCCCACCATGGCTTGGTGTCTGGTAGCGAATACGCAAAGATTGCGCATTGTCCTGATTGTAAGGGGGTATGGGCTGTGCTTCATGGTCTTTCCTGCTGCTGCTGCTCGTAAGTGGCGGAGGTCTTGTGGCAACAACGTCCTTTGTTGCACCTGCATCAGCCCAATCCTCTGCTGCCCCATCTTCGCTGCTGACTTTGATGGTGACATCACCACTATGCTGCTGCTGGCTGTGACCGTTGCTGCCATGCTCGTCCACTGCTGCTGCTGTCGCTGCAGCTGATCGACGCTGCCTCCACAGACTAACAAAAATAATCCAGAAAGCAGAGATGCTGGCCAGCACGAGGTTGAACTGCAGCAAATGAAGAGCTGCTGGGTCATCATCCGCCTTGATATTGATGACCACAGCTGCGACAATGGTGTAGGGGCCCTCCCCACTACCTGCATCTGCACTCAGCCATGCTATATCATTCTCATCCCCCTTGGGATTCTGAGATTTTGCCGTTTGCTCTGAGTGCAGCGCTATGATAGGAGCCAGAACAAGCCCCATAACAACAACAGAGCAGCTAAGCACCTTCACCAGTAAGACACGCCACTCAAACAGCCCCCTTTCACTCAATTGACCAGACAACCACAGCTTCCTCGCAAAGAAACCATCAAGAGAATCAACGCTTGTGGCCATAGCTACGATTGACACGATGAGAATGGTCAGATCTATTAGGCAGCCTTGCACGGTTTTGATGGAGTCCATGGTGGCAAGCTGTTGTACAGCTTGCACACCCACCATTCGGGTGGCATCCAAAACCAGTCTTTGGATACTCCTGTTTAAGCCATCAGGAATCAGTTCCCCGTAAGTGGAGATGGCGTCATAGAAACCAGCTGCAGGCAGATATGCAGTGTAAAAACTGTTTGCGGCTGAGGACAAGTTGGACCTAGATTGCAAATCAATCCCCCTTTCCTCCAAGTTGACCCACTTCTGCTGCAATAAGTCCTTCAATGGCCGGGCTGCCGCTTGCAAAACAGGACCATCCCCTGAAATTACCGCTGGACCATTGCTTCCAATGCCTGGGCTAGCATAACCTAAGTCGAGTGCATCCCAGAACTCACAGTCCATAGCACTATACCCTCCTTTGCTGCCCTGACCAGAAGCACCATGTAACTGAGCGGGTGGCAGACCAAGACCATGCAATCCAATTGGCAGAAGCAATTCTACTTCTGTGAATTGGCTGCCTTCCTTGCAGCACTCCGCATTCAAGTGAGCTACATTCATGTACTTCTTTTTATCAAATTCAACCTCAAACTTGAGCTGGGGGTCACCCTCAAAACTGTGAGAAGTGTTCCAGTCAAACCAACCCAAACACCAGGGAAGTGTGCTCATGTTTGACAACTTGGTCAGCCTTAAGTAGTGCGGTTGCCAATCGGCATTGTACCGTTCCAATGACAACTTGCTTGCCATTTTGCTTATATCCGAAGTGGTTGCATTTCCTTTGTCAACCAGTGACTGCAATCCCGCCGACCAGATGGCTTCCCCGCTTGCAGAATAGACCAGCTTGTCCAAAAAGGACTGGTCTTCTGATGAATCAGTCTTCACCTCTATGCGCCAAGCCGTAATCGCTGCTGTACCCACCAACAGTGGCACACACCTTCGTAAAGGAGTCACACTATCATGATCAAACTCATAGGGCTCATTTGAATTGAGAGGTCCCATACAGCCAGCCATTTCATGTGTAACAACCCTGCAATCTGACATGGTCAATTGGTTGAGATGCAACTTTGGGTCCGTGCAGGACAATGTGAGACCATAAGAACCAATAGTAGCAGCACTATTGAGTGACCGACCCCGGCCAGGTTTAAGGTACATTCCGCTATCCCAGCTACTTGCAGGCAGCGACCCACTTGTGTTCATTGAATACACCTCTCGCTTTGTGTTGCAGGGTACCTCTCCCTGCCCACTGCATGCAGAATGTCCAGCAAAAGAGGCATTCCTATCAGCCCCGCCTTTGACACTGGACGATAACATATCATTGAGAATGTGCCCGACAGGTAAATAGCTGTCAAAGAGGTACACTGCTGCATCTTTTTGAGGAGTGCAGTTTTCTGAGGCATTCCACCCATGCTCATCCATCCACTGATGTTGTGGAGTGATGATAATAGCACATGCTGACTCATTACGATACAAATCTCGGACATTGTAAGTCCCAAACCGCAAGGATTCAAAGAGCCTGCTATCATTTATGAGGGTGCGAGCAAGGGTTCCTAATGGCATCAAGACAGGAGGACCATCAAACCATTGAGGCTGGTCAACCTCCCAGTTCACCTCTTGTATGCCAGTTTGCTTTGACACGTCAATTCCGTTTGGCACAGACACATTCCAATCACGTGTTGTGCGTTTGCCAACCAGCTTGGCAGCTTCAATGATCCCCGCAGGAAAAGAAGTCAAGGCACCGGGCACTTGAGTAACCCCCATCGCCCATGTAGCATTGTCTGAGTTTCTTGGCCTTATCTTTTGCATGTCTGCTGCCACTGTGCAAGCAGGATCACTGCATAGGAAAAGGTCTACTTGCCCTGTTGCCACCAGGCTCTTCTTGGAGTCCACCTTTGCTTGGGTAGCTGTTAGTGACAACATGTAGTCAGCCATGATCCATGAGGTGATGTTGTCTGTGGTGCAGATCTTGGAACCCGAGTCGTCCTTGCAGACCCCCGGGGCATATCGTGCCGCAGCAAGCAGGTCTGCTGCGCTTTCAGAAAAAATGCCCGGCCCCCTGAGGTTGCAGATGGCGGGATGTTCGCCCAATGTAGGAGGGCAAAGAACGCCCTTCGTTTCTGGATCGCTCAGGACCTTGCGACCGCTCTTCAGGAGCACATCTTCGAGTTCTGGCTCAGGGGCAGCCGAAAAAAAGTGGACCCCAAGAAGCAGTGCTACCTCAAGAACACACAGTAGGATCCTCCGGTCTGAGGCAGGCATTCTGTAGAGAAGATAATTGCTTTATTCGCGGTTGAGAAGCATGTACACTACTTTGCCGAGCTGGTTCCAAGTGGAAATACTTAACGGAGATCTAGTAGGGACAGCCCACCACAAGCGCGTACCTTTTCACTCCTTACAAGTCCCTGTAATACCCAGTCGGGCAAGGGGTTTATACTGAAGGCGCGGAGCCGGAATGAGCTCAGTAAAAAGCGTCCTTAGTAAATTGCGGGCAGCTGATTGAACCTGGTTGTTGGAGCCTGATGTTGAATAGGCACACTTGTAAGTACAGAGGAAGCAATGCTGCTGCTTTGTAGCCTTTCGTGACGTGCGCTCACAAACCTTGTCACCGCATTAATGCTGGTGCGCAACTGGACCCCACAACACTCACGACAGTATCCGCTACCACAAGGCGCCCATAATGTCCACTGACCCATTGTACCCTGTCACAGGTCGCAGTCCAGAGCCAGTGTGCCAGCGGCAAGGCAGTAAGGCACCTTCTCCACACTGCAGCATTAGTCAAGTGACCGCAAGTGTCCAGACCAACATGAGCGGAAGAAAGGCACGTCTGGGGTAGCTGTGAAGTTTGCAGGTTTGTGCATAGGGTGAACATGGATAGGGTGGGGAATGCTGCCACTGTACTGTTTGCCCTCGTGTCTCTGGTGTGTCGAAGCAAACTATCATGTATGGGCAGGCAACATGATAGTTTCGGGCGAGTGCTACGCCAACGGATTGGCCCATGTGGCATGTAGCATGACGACATCCGTACAAGGCAGAACAGGCCGGTCTAAGAATCCGGGTCTCCCACGCCGCATATGGATTATTAGCTCGCAGCCGCCTAGCAGTATGAAGTTAACGGTATGAAGTTAACGTGTCAATATGTTGTTGGGGCCTGCTTGAGTGCATGGAGATTTGTTCCTTATGCACATTCACGGGCTCAAGTGGTGGCATCGCAGAGGAGCAAGGTGGCCACTGGAAACAGGCAAGCAACAAGCATGCATGGCCTGCGGCTAAGATAAACATGATGTTATATGCGTTTTCGCTTCATTTGTGCTCTCGTTGCTGGTGCTGCCGTGCTTTAATGGCTCGCTATCAGTGACCATCTGGTCATGCTAGGCTCAGACTGACAGTCATGCAAACGCTGCTACCAGCCACGCAATGATGCCAGTCCACGCCAAATACTATTGCAACCACTATCCAGTGTCCTGAGGGTCGATTGCTTCCATGAAGAAAGCTTGTTCGGGAAGCCACGATCCACTCCAGCACTGCTTGGAGGGTCCAGCAGCACAGGGTGCGCTTCAGGAGCCCTTGTTGTGCATCCCTGTTAGGCTTATCATTATACACGTAGGATGTACTGTGGCTGTCTGCGGGCATGATAGAAGCAGCGTTTCGGGCCAAAAGCTCCAACTCAGGTTGGTCGCATGGGAAAACACACGAACTCAGCCATCAAGCATCCACCGATCATGCTCAAACCATACATGCATAAACTATGACAGGTTTGTGAGCGTTTGCAACAAACAGCTCGTTCTGAGACGCATTGTGGAGGCCACGGGAAAGGCGGAAGGACCAGATTTGAGCATTTCCCACTGGAAATCCGCGATCGCTAAGACCGACCGATCCTGGTGTGTACGGATCACGTCATGGTGGGGGTGATTTATGAGGCCGGGGAGAGAAGCGCACTAGACAGACAGACAGACAGACTAGACGGAGGCGGTCGGGTGTGTCTATTGAGTGCCCGTGTCTAGTAGACAACTAGTAGGCAACTAGACAGCTAGACAACTAGACAAGAATGGTATTCATACACAACTAGACAACTAAGTAGACAGCTAGACAACTAGACAACTAGACAACTAGACAAGAATGGTGTTACATTGTTACTTCTACGCTCGCTCCACCATGAGCGGCGTACAGTTAAGGAAGTAGGCTTACTACAGTGAGGGCACCCGCCTCCTGAACACGACCACTATGTCCTGGCTCTTCAAATCACAACCTCCAGCCCATCCACCTCACTTTTCAGTTCCTACACCATATCCTCCCAGAAGGGGTGGCCTCGCCTGCCCTACCCTTCTCCACGCTTCTGTGCCCTCCACACACACATATCTCAAGGACTAATTTACTTCACCGAATTTTTCAGATTTCCCCAACACTGCACTGGTTTCAGTGTGTTTCCTTCACATTTCTGTAACATTGAGTGCTCCCCCTGTCAAATGTTCGGACATCCCCAAGACAGATTCTGACAGACTGGTTTCAGTGTACCGTATGTCCGTTGCCTTTTCGTGCACTCCCCAAGACTGAGCTGACCTTCCCAGGACAGATTTTGACAGACTCACTGCCTCGACACTCCCCGGACATGCCGACAATATACCCATGCCTCCACGGAGCGTTCTGCTCGCCCACGCAGTGGGTGAGCCAAACCTGGCAGTTGTATTGAAGGGCTTCTGCGTGCTTGAGCAAGTCCCCAGAGCGTGCATCAACCCCCGCGCTGCTACCCCCGCGCCCAAGTCGTTTGCCGCGAAGGTCCTGCGCCATGCGCCCTGGCCCTCAGCCTTCCGCCGCGCTGCTACCCCTGCGCCCTTGACCCCGCGCCCAAGTCGTTTGCCGCGAAGGTCCTGCGCCCTCGCCCTCAGCCTTCCGCCCCGAAGGTCCTGCGCCCTCGCCCTCAGCCTTCCGCCGCGAAGGTCCTGCGCCCTCGCCCTCAGCCTTCCGCCGCGAAGGTCCTGCGCCCTCGCCCTCAGCCTTCCGCCGCGAAGGTCCTGCGCCCTGCGCCCTGCTCCCAAGTCGTCCACAAAGCTGCGCCCTGCACTCAAACCTCGCCGCTTAAGTTCTCACGCACATGCAAAGGTAACATCGCAACCATGGCCCGCAGTGCACGCCAATTGGAGTCTGAGAAGGCTTACCGCGCTCGGCCTGAGTACAACGTGCGAAGGAGGCAGCTCTTTCTTGTGGCCTACCACGCCGACGAAAGGTTCCGCGCCCAGACCCTTGCCCGCTCCAAGCGCTACTACGAGGCGCACAAGGAGGAGATCAGCGCCCACCGAGCGGCGCGACTTGCAGAGGCGAGGCAGCAGGAAGACGAGGAGTGGATGGCCAAGCAGGCCGACGGCATTGAGGTGCCGCGGAATATTCTAAAGCGCTGGGAAAACGCGGCGCGTGAGAAAGAGGCCGCCATTTCTTCTCGTCCTGCAAATAATGGCGAAGCTGGGGGACATCGGGAACTTTGTGTGGAAGCAGTTGCAGAAACTCACGCCAGCAAAGAAGCGGGATGCCATCGCGGGGGTTGAAGAGGCCGTGCGGCGTGTGCGGGAGAAGGCTGAGTCCAAATCGACGCGGAGAGCCAACCATGCTGCGGTGCGGCCCGAGCCCACCCCTGCTGGCCAGGGCGCTCAGAAGTACGTCGGCACAATCACCTTCAAGACAAAATGCAAGTACACTGACCGGAAGAATGAGTATGACAAGGATGTCGTGGCGGATTGGGTCAGCGACCACATGCCTACGAACGAGGAAATCGAGCGGGAGTACAACGTTGAGCGGGACCACCTTCTGGGACTGTATCAGATCGAGTATGTCAAGCGCACAGACGATGCGCCAGTGGTTGTCGTCGACAAAGTGAACATGACGCCAGTGGCCATCACCAAGCGACGAATGTGGGACCGAGCAGCCCCCGCCATCAGCGGCTTCCAATGGCACCGCAAGGGCGTCCCCGCCAACTTCCCATGCCGCCCAGACCGGTGCGTCTTCGACTTCCTGCGTGCATACCATGGCGGCGTGACCGGCTGCAAGGCGGTGTGCTTGAGCGACGACAACCTCGCCCTGGCCATGACCGGGACCCTCGGGACAGTGAGTGAGTGAGTGGACGCCGGGCGTTAGCCCTGCGTAGTTTTAAGGAAGAGGCGGTACTAGCACGCGTGGTGCGTTCCCCCCTACCTTGTCCTCCCAATCCATCATAAAACAGACAGATGCACGTATATGGGACTACCCGATGCCTGCTCTCATGGCTGCGGATGTGCCCTGCTGCTGGAGTTTCTGTCGATGTTGCCAGATCTTTTGCATGTGTTGTGTGGCGCAGATTGCCAGCTTCTGAATAGTTTGTTTCAAATGTTTGCCGCTGATGCCGAGTCTGCGGAGCGGAGCTAGAGTGTAGTCTTCGTATGCAGTGCCTGCGACTCCTACTAGAATGACCACTGTGTGGACGACGGATGCTGGGTGCTGCTTGCAGATAGCGCTTCTAAGGTTGGCATGCTGTTCAACGGCGCGCTGATACGTCTGTTCTGGGCTGGAGTCGCAGCAGACCTTGAGTTCCACTATGTAGATGATGTCCGGATCGCCTCGGGACATATGGCAGCGCCGACTATGTACGGCCCAGCAAGAGGGCGTTGGAGTCCCTACTGGCGGCGGCAAGCTCGGACCTTCGGTTTCACATCAAGTATGTCCAGAAATACGGTGCAAACGCGGAGGACCTCGGGCACTATTGACGGTATGTGAACTGCAGCCTGGTGCGAGTGGACGAATGCGAGCAGATCGTGCACACCGTCCGCCCCGCCAATCAATGGGGGCAAGTGCCTGCCGCCTGTCATCTTCCGAGCCAGTAACGCGCACATCTACCCCGTGACCGACCCCAAGATGCTGCAGAGTATCACGCGGCGTCAGCCAAACACTGTGGGCGTGGTGATGAAAGGCCAAGGCAGGAGCGCCGACCCGGATGCCCCGCAGAAGGAGCGGAAGCACAAGCCCGAGATCGTCTACGTGGAGGACGTGGAGGACACCCGGCGCTTCTTGTGTGACCTCATGCACAATGGCGGCCATCTCCCCCCTGCATACGGCGGCACCCTGACGGTGCCCCATGAAGTTCACCCGCGGAGCATCGGTCTCTGTGAGGGGGCGGGCGACCGCACGGAGGTGAGGAGCGTCACCTACTGCTTGGATCCTGAGGACACCACCAAGTGGACCAGGTACGAGGTCAACAGCTAGGCGGCGATTGCCAAACTCATCGCCGCAAGGGCGGGGATCGACGCCGAGCGGGTGGACTGTCTGGGCAAGGTGACGACGGCGCTCATGGAGAAGCACTGCCGCGGCCTGATCGAGTCCACGCCCAACCCCCTGCTTGCTCGGTGGTTCACCGCGCCCAATGCCCGCAACAGGGAGCCGCACGGTCTGCTCACTCACGAGAAGACAGAGACTGCCATCGTCAAGGACCTCCAGCGGGGCAACGTTGTCTATGCCGATCTGAATGCCGCGCACAGCATCTCCATGTACCTGCCGTCGGATGAGTGGGTGCTGTTCGGCCACAACGACTCGCCGGAGCGGTATGACGGCACCCCGGTGCAGGAGCTCAAGCAGGGGCTGTACTACGTCACTGCGGACAACCACAACGTGCTGCGGGGGGATGGTTTCTACACCCGCCGGCTGCTGCAGTTCGCCGCGGAGGACGGGGTGGACTTTGCCATCCGCTCCATGGCGGTGGCCAGCAGGAGCTTGCCCAAGACCTGTTTCAGAAGCTGATGCAGGAGATCGTGGCGCACACGCATACCAAAGACCTCCCTGCCGGCGTCTCCGTCAATGACATGCGGCGAGCTCGAAAGAGGCTGCGCGTCTCTGCCTTTGGGATGCTGATGAAGACGATGCGGGTCGACTGCAGCCGGGCTGCCACAGTGAGCGCGGCTCACAAGGATGAGATATGGTCGCTTGCAGCTCGCAGCGATGTGTGGAGCGGCACCGAGTGGAAGACCATGGTGAACATGGAGCTTGATGGAGGCGCGACGCGGTTGTACGCCGTGAAGAGCCAGAAGGTCAAGCTGGAGCACAACGCCGCCATAGCCTTCCAGGTCCAAGACGAGAGCCACTTGCGCCTGCTGGAGATGTGCCGGCATTTTGGGGGGCGGCCACTGTACTACCGCACCGACGCCGCGGTCGTTCACGGCCCCACCACAAGGGATGCCCGCCCGGCGCCCGGGGATGTGATTGACCCCGCCAGCCTTCCGCAGATGAGCGAGGACGCCGACGTGCAGCCAGAGGCGGAGCAGGAGCTTGCGCGGTGGGGCGGCTACAAGCTTGAGGGGGTGCCAAAGATGTTCCGCGACCTGACCGACCCCATGACGCCTGCGGCAGAGGTGCCTTCATCGCGGTTCATCGCGGGGCCTTGGGGGACGGCGAAGTCGTACTGGGCGCGGATGTTCCTGGAGAAGCACCCGAGCTTCATTGCGGTGGCGCCCGCTCATTTCGCCGCCACCAACCTGGATGGCATGACCATCGATGCGCTCGTGGGGCACAACGTCGCCAAGCACACCTTTGGCCGCACGGGCATTGCCCGGGACCTCGAGGGGGTGGACGGGATTGTGGTGGACGAAGTCAGCATGATTGGGGAGTGGCGCTTGCAGATGATCTCCTGCCTGAAGGCGATGGCGATGATCTCCTGCCTGATTGTGATTGCTGTGGGCGACAGTGAGCAGCTGCCCCCTGTCAAGGATGAAGAGTTCCCATACTTCGAGCACCCGACATGGAAGGCCGCCGTTGGGGGCCACCACATCACCTTGGCCAAGATCTACAGGAGCGACGCCCGTCTCAATGCCATCCACAAGCAGATGCTGGAGGAGGGGGACGCCTTCAAGCCAGATGCGCACTTCGACAAAAGCTGGCAGCAGTGCCGTCGAAACTTGAGCGGACCAACGACGTGGCGGACCATGTGAACGAATACTGGATGATGAAAGAGAAGCCAGAGAGTGCGGTGAAGGTGCTGAGCGGGGGCGTCGTTGAGACCGCTGCGTGGCTGTACCCGGGACTGCCTGTGGTGTCGAAGCTGACGGTCAAGCGGAAGGGGGAGGACACGAGGGGCCTGACGTTGCAGCAGGCCTACAAGGCCAAGCAATTGGTGTACAACATGCAGCGGGGCGTCGTGGCCTCGGTGGACGCTGAGGGCGGCAGGTTCACGGTGCACTTTTCCAAGGAGGGGCGGGACCTGGAGTCGCCGATGAACGAATTCCACAGCAGATACCGGGTGGGCTATTGCTCGACGACCCACAAGGCGCAAGGCGAGACTATCAATGAGCACACCGGTGCCTGGGAGTGGCAAAAGATGCCGCGCAGGATGCTCAACACCGCGCTGTCGCGGAACACCCGCGCCGAGCACATCCACCTAGGCATGCTGCCGGCAGGATATCAGAGCAAGACGCGGAAGGCCACCATGGCGGCGATACAGACCAAGCTTGCGGGCTACAGGGCGAGCGACTTGGCGAAGGGGCGGCCGTTGTGCGACATCACCCCGAAGCAGTGCTACCGCATGCTTCAGGACGCTGATTCCCGCTGCCACCTTTGCACGGACGATATGCTGATGTTCGGATGGGGCGAGGACGCTGAGGGGCGGCAGTGGACGCTGGACCGCGTCAATTGGAGGACAGGTGGCCACACTTGGGACAACGTCAAGGTGGCGCACTTGTCCTGCAACCGGGAGCAAGGACGCATAGAGGCGGTCGCCGCAGCGCAGGAGTACGATCAATAATTCATGATGGCCAGCTCGTGTGCTGCCGGGGCGCGGGACTGCTTGCGGTGGAGCGTGCGGGGGAGGGTCAGCGGGACCTGTGTGTAGCCGTGATACAGCTCGCGAACCTTTGGGATGTTGGCATTTGTCAGGAGGACTTTGCATCCCCGGCGTGTAAGCTCTTCAAAAGCGGCATGGACCCGCAGATGGTCTGTCTCTGTGAATCCCCCCCGTGATATTGCGTGAACGTGCCGCCCATGTACAGCGGGTCCAGGAACACAAAGTCCCCCGCCGCGGCGTCCTGCAGGACTTGCTCGAAGTCGCCGCAGGATGCACGGACGTCGTTGGCGGAGAAGTATGCTGCGGCGCGGTCTATCTTTGCGGGAAAGTAGAAGCGCGTGTCTACCTTGCCCCTGTCTGGGCCGTAGAATACCCGTACTTCGCCTTTGGCGTTCTCGGAGTAGATGCTGCAGAAGGAGAGGTGCATCAGGAAGACAAGCATCGCCGCCAGCTCCGTGTCTGGAGGGCGCTCGTTGTACTTCGCCTTCGCCGCGTCAAAGTAGGCCTTTCCGCCCTCGCGCCCCCCTTATGCCACGGCCGCAGAGTATTCCGGGGTCATGGCAGCCAGCATGTCCTTGAGTCCCTGCGGGTGCGGGAGCACGCGGTACAGCGCTACCACCGTGGCGGTGACGTCGTTGAGATGCACCCGCTTGCCGTTGAGGCCAAGGGCAAAAAATAGCGCCGCGCTGCCAGCGAAGGGCTCATGGTAGGCATTGAATTCCCGCGGCAGCAGGGGGATCAGCTGAGGGAGGAGGCGCTGCTTTGCGCCCACCCACTTGAGCAATCTCATGACTACACTGGCGGAGCAGGAAAACCCACTGGTACTGGGCTTAGGGTCTTAGGGCTGAAACCTGTCGAGGATATTGGTGCAAAAATAAGGGATCCATACCATCGGTAATGAGGTCGTGTTCGCATCCAGCGAGCCCAGGTTCAAGTCCTGGTGCCGGCATGCCTTCGCACCGCTTGTTTCACTGGACAAAGTGTTGGGGGGCACCGGAGTCATTGAAGGCCAGCCCGCGCGCACAGCGTAGGATGGTGGGTTCGATTCCCACTGACTCCTTGGCGAAGGCTCCTGTTTCCCATGGTTCATGGGAGATGGGTGAACCATTTTGCCCGCCCGAGTCATGGTCCGTAGTCCCGGGGCATGATCATGACCTCGTGGTTGCCATTGGTGCCCCGTTGCATCGAGTGATACCAGGTCACAGGGATGATCTTACAGCCTTCGTACAGCGCGCGGATGCGTTGGGAGTCATTGTAGCACAGCACCCAGCGAGAGCGGCCCTTCAGCGCTTGTGCCAGCGCCGCGTGATCAAAGCGGCGGTGTGCGCTTCCGTTGTGACCGTACAGGTGGTCTGCTTTGATGTCGTAGGGCGGGTCAAGGAACATGAACATGTTGTGCGGCACATCGTCCATGAAGGCCTTGAAATCTCTGCACTGGAACCGAACGTTTTCCAGGCGCGCCTCGGCCAACTTGGGTAGCATCCGCTGCAGGCGGTCCGCGTTGAAATGTGAGAAGCCCGCCGAAGTGGCACCGCCGTTGAAAGAGCACCTATTGACGAGGAAGAATACCGCTGCCCTCTCCCAATCCTGCAAGGAGGGGCCGTCGATGCCCCGCTGTAGCTCTTTGAACGTGCCCACAGTGATCGGGAGCCTGTCCTTTGCGAAGCTCAGCATCAACTTGCGTTTCCGGGAATCCTTGAGACACTCCCAAAGGTAATCAGCGGCTGGAATACGTCGTTGGCATGCACCCTTGTCCCGTGCTTCGACGACATGAACAGCTCCACCGAGCCGCCCCCGAAGAAGGGCGAGTATATCTCATCGATGGGAAGGAAGGGCTCGAGGTAGGGAATGGCGCGGGTTTTGCCCCCTGGGTACCTGATGACGCTCATGTCTGTGAAGCAGGGAGAGAATTCAGGTGCGCACAGGCTCCGTACAGGCGCACCACGGCATCGTTGTAGCAGGTGGCGGCCGCCTCCTGCGTGGCGAATCGGCCGAGGGGGGTAGCACACACGGTCCTTCCAGATGCTTGCAATCCATGGTCTCTCGGACGTTCGAATAGCTATGTGTGTTGTGACGCCGCGGTAGCTGGAGATGCATCCACGGCGTTTCCGGGAATTGTGTGACTGTAGTCCACGGCTGGCTCAGCGGAGGTTGGAGAGGCAGTTGTTGAGCGGATCGCCGTCTATGTGGTCCACTGTGTGAGAAGTTTGTGGGTCTGGGTTGTGAAAGAACGCTTGCGCCATCAGGCGGTGGACTGTTTGGTACACCGCCCTGCATTCCGGCAGGCATAGCAGCACGTAATTGTAGCCGCGGGTCCCACCCGCACCTTCAGGGTGAGCGCGGTGCGGGCGTTTCTCACCCGCCCTTGGCTGGAGACCAGGTACCGGTTGTGGGTGTTAGGGGCGATGGCCCACAATTCCCTGTTCATTTGACGTGGACACCAACAATCATTCGCGCGGATGTGGCGCGCTCCCGCCGAACAATTTAGACGACGATTGTGGAAAGGCGCCGCATCAATGTACAGCACGATGCATCCACGAGACAAGGAGTCGCTGCAGGACGGGGACATCCTGGTGCCTGCCTGGGCAGCATACACCGATGGGCGGGATCACATGTACGTATTGGTGAAGTGTCCGCGCTGCCGCCGCAGTCACGAGAGGGCCTGGCGGGAGCGCTTCGGGCTCTGGGGTTGGTTCCGCGTGCGGGAGGAGTGCGGGACGCCGCTGGTCGTGCAAGTCCTCTCAAGCACGCCGGTCTTCCATTCGTTCAAGGCGCTGATGGCCTGGGCGGAGATTTCTCAGACTTGCGAGACAGAAAGTCGCGACCCCATTAATAGTACTGAGACCAGTCCAAGCCATGGCGTACGCTCTGAGCAGCGGCTTCCAAAGCGAGCTGGAAGACGTGGTGACGATGGACTCCGGGCGCCTGGGCATCCTGACAGAGCTCCCGCAGACCGCCCTGCACATAACGGGCGAGACAAGGATTGACGGGGACGTCGCCATCAACCAGGGCTCTCTCACCCTCGGCGGGTATGAGGCGCTGGTGCCATCCGTGAGTATGGTTGGCGCGGGGCTGCAGGCGGCGCTTGACTCCCGCTACCTGCGCACTGCTACCATTGCCCCCTCCAGTAACTTAGCCGACGCTGGCTTCAGCAACCTGCAGGTGTGGCACAACACCTGGCTGGGCGGCACTAACAATGGATTCATCGGCAACAAAGCGGGTACTCAGACGGTCTGCCTGTCTTTGGCCCAGGGCAGCAATATGCTGTGGGCTGCCTCAAATTACCCAGTGTACGGCATAGGCTGCGCCTCCACAGGCATCGTCGGTTTGCGGGGATACTACGGCCTGCGACTCGGGGTCGGGAGCATGACCAACATCACAGTGGCATCTCCCAATGGCTACGTGGGGGTGCAAACGACTTCTCCCAGCTTTCCACTGGACGTGGCAGGGGCAACTTGTGTGCGCGGCGGCCTTACCTAGTCAAATAGCACTTGTGGCGTGCTGATCTCTCAGAACAATAGCTGCCTGGGCGTTGGCACCAGCACCCCCCAGCACGCGCTGGACGTCGTGGGGAACATGAGGGCAAGCGGCGACGTGTACGGAAACATCATGGCAGCCAACACATTAGCGGCGAGCACAACCATCGAATGCGTCCCACCAGGAAAAGTGCTTACGCAAGACTTGATATTCAGCGGCACTGTGCAGTGCAGCACCTTCAGCAACAATCAATGGCTCTACGGAGGAAGCAACAACACGGTGGTATAGACAGCGAAGGACTGATCCCATGGGCGCGCATCAAGGGAGTACCGGCGTCCCTCAGCAACTCCAGTGACCATTGGCTCTCTCGGGCTTGTCATGGCGGGCTACAGCATCTTGAGTCAGAAGGGCATGGTCATGCCAGACCTCAGCATCCAGCTGAGCGATGAGGCCACGCCCGACGGCCAAACACATGCAGACGTCAAGGTGGGCTGGGATTTCAGGCTCAGCCACAGACCGCTGGCCACCTGCCCGTACAGAGCCGACATCGGCGTGTATGGCGACCTGTACGTGAACCGGAACCGCCGCTTGTATGCGCTGGACCAGGACCAATTCAGCTTGAATGAGAAAAGCAGCCGGGAGATCCCGGACGGCATCCCTGCAAGCAAGTACACCGAGGTCCTGAATTTTGGCAGTCAAGCGCTCAGCCTGAAGAGCGGTCTCTTCTCAGACGCCCTGCAAGTCGGTCCTTTCCTCTTCAAGGCTGACCGGCGTGGCAACTGGAGTCTCTACATGGGCGGTAAACAACTGATTGATAGCGACGGAAGCTGGACTAACGGCACAGTACGCTCGTTGGACACGCTGAATGCCCCCGCCGCGCAGGGCGGTGCCAAAAGCCCCTTGGACAAGGTGAAAGCGTTTACAAATATCCTCTTTGAATAGCGGCCCAACCTGCAAGGATGTCGTCGGCCTACTTCTCTGGCTCTGCCGCGGACCTCTCCTCCTCCTACCGCCTGTGCCAGAGCAACGCGGGGGCGGTCACCCTCTGCAACATCCCAGTGCGCGATGGCTACGTCCTGAGCTGGTCTGAGACCCGCGCCAATGCGGCGCCTGTGTCTCTCACCGCGGCGCTCCTGAACGACGGCGGGCAAGGGTACACGCTTGCCTTCAACACCAACAACACCGCCGCGCTGAGCTACCAGGCGTCCAACACCATCCCGGCGGTGCCCATGGTCAGCGGCCCTTGCACCCTTGGGCTTACCAACGACGTCGCCTTCAGCATGGTGCTGGAGAGAGGGCGGGTCTCATTGAACGGCCTGGAGATCCTGAGCTGCAGCAAGCTCACCGACGTTGAGTGGGCCAGCGCCTCCCTTGCCATCACCGGCGCCTCCCTCAGCAACCGCGTGTCCCTTTGCAACGTGGATGGCCTGCCACTGTACACCATTGAGCCGCCACTGCTCGCCCGCGGTGGCATCATCACGCCCTACATCAAGGGGCGCCTGGACTGGGGCGACCTCAGCAACGTCCCCGCCCTTGCCCCGCTTGCCCAGGGGACGTGGGGCAGCAATGCGACGGCATGGTCCTCTAACCTGGCGGCCTGGGGTAGCAATGCCGTAGTGACAGCTCAGGGCGTGGGGGGGTGGGGCAGCAATGCGGCGGTGGCAGCCAGCAACGCTTCGGTGGCTGCCCAGGGCGTGGCGGGATGGAGCTCTAACGTGGCGGTGGCAGCCAGTAATACGACGGTCGCCGCCCAGGGTGTGGCGGCCTGGTCCTCTAACGTGGCGGTGGCAGCCAGTAATACGGCGGTCGCTGCCCGGGGCGTGGCGGTCTGGTCCTCTAACGTGGCGGTGGCAGCCAGTAATACGGCGATAGCAGCCCAGGGCGTGGCGGTCTGGTCCTCTAACGCGGCGGCCTGGGGTAGCAATCAAGGCGGCTTCTACAGGGACGCTGGGAACATGAATGCCGGGACGCGGCCGTGGCGCGGGGGGGGGGCACAGGGGTGGGCACGTTGGCGAGTGGCAAGCTTCTGGTGGGCAACGGCACAGGCGCGGTCCTGCAGCCCACGGACTTGCAGTGGGATGGGACGGGGCTGGGGATTGGAAGCGCGCCCGCATACAAGCTGGACGTCGGTGGCCTCGGTCGCATGCAAACGGACCTGATCACGGCGACCTCGCGGACGTTGCACGGAGACCGGCCATTTGGAAGTACCACAACGAACCGGCGGTATGGTCTCGTCGCTACCGTGGGAGGAAACAACGGCCTGGTGCGTGGTTCTGGCGTCTGCGGGGGGCATCAGAGTTGTAATGGCGACCAGGGCAAGCTGGCGCTCGACCTGGTGATAGACGGGCGGAATAACACCATACGTGGGACGGTGAGCTCCCACAACTGTGGGATGCCCGGGATTGTCGTCTACAAAGCCAGTACAAGCGCGGACATGAGCGTGTACCTGACGGGAGGGAGCTACTTCAGATACGCATTGCAGCTGTGGGCGGCGGACAATGCCGCCACGTTTCCGGACACCGCCTCCTGGTCGTCAGATGCATCATGGACCACGCCGAGTGGCACCACTCTGTGGTTGGATACCGTGAGCCACCTTCCGACGACGTGTTTGGACTGCTGGTTTTACATCGACAACACGAACATTGGCGCCCCTGTCATCGGCGCTTGTACGCTGTCCAACGGGTTCATGGGCATTGGCACCGCCGCGCCGAGCTCCAGGTTGCAGGTGCAAGGCGACTTGAGAGCGGCTGGTCTGATTTTTGAGAGCAATGCCCTTCTATCAACCAGGTATGCAGCCAGCAATCATGTGCATTCCGCAGCGGCGGTGACTGGTCTTTCAGCGGTGGCGACCACGGGCTCCTATGCAAGTCTTCAGAACATCCCCGCCACCTTTACTCCTGCGGCGCACACCCATACCATGGCCGACCTGGGGGCAAGCATGGTCAAGCTTGGGGACATGGGCTTCACCGGCCTGGCGGGCTGGTGTCACGCCAGCGCAGCCACCACCACCACGGACTATGCCTTCCTCCAGGAGCTGGGGGCGGGCAAAACTACTTACATGAACGCCCCGCTGGGGGGCCGCCTGAGGTTTCGGGTCAACAACATGGATCAAATTGAAGTCACGCCAGGCAATGGCGCCACAAGGAGTTCACTGAATTGGCCAGTGGCGGACCCAGGCCGGATGATCCAGTGTTGGTATGGCGCCGGGGATTCCTACGGCGTGGGGCAATTCAGCGGCGGGACAATGAGAGCCTTCATGAGCAGCTTTGCTTCTGCGACTTTCAACGTCAGCAAATGCGCATCGGGATTGGACAATTCATACGTAGACCTGCTCACGGTTGACACGAACAGCAAAATGACCATCAAAGGTTCATCGGCGGCGGCAAGCGGCCTCTATTGGAATTATGGCGGCAGCAAAATATATGACAATGGCCACCTGCGTCTTGACACTGACAACAACATGCAGTTTGACATCGGCGGCGCCACTGTGGGCGAATTCACCTCCAGAGGCATACGCATGCTGAAAAACAAAAACATATGCCTGGTATGCGATGGGACCGCCGCACCCTACTGGGAGTGGGAGCTGGTTACTGGGATCGACGGAGTTGACAGCCTTGGCAACTTTTGGTGGACAATTTATTGGCCGGATGGAGTCACGCCAACGTCCCAAGCGGGAGAGACAGTCGCCTACCTTGATGACAACAGCCTGGACACCCGCCGCCTGAATTTCACGGGCTCGCACCGCTGTGTGGCCGAGAAGGGGCTGAAAACCACCCAAGACGTCGTGGATGCCACCGGGCTGGTGGTGATCGCCACTGGCAGCTACTGTTCCCTCCTGGAAGAGACAGTGAAGCCCCGGCAGATCGACAACATCACCGTGGACGAGGCGCTGCCTACAATCGAGCTGTGCCCGAAGCGGCGGGACAAGCGTGTATTCGGCGTGGTGTCCGCGCCCGACAACCTCATCGAGGCCGAGGTGAGCAGGGGGGAGGACGGCAAGCCCGCCCGCAAGCTGGGGGGGAAGAAGAGGCGGGTCTTCAAGCAAGGAGCCTTTGCGTCGTGCGCGCCATACGACACCAACCGCGTGGAGATCAACAGCCTGGGGGAGGGCGCGGTGTGGGTGTGTGCCCGCGGCGGCGATTTTGAGAACGGCGATTTGATCACCACCTCCGACCTGGCGAGGTATGGGGAGCGCCAGGAGGAGCCATACGTGTGCGGGTGGACGCTGGGCAAGATCACATGCGACGTGGACTGGTCCCGCAGTAATCTGGACAGGGACTTCCAGACCCGCACAGTGGATGGCGCCCTCTGTGCCTTGGTGGGCTGTGTCTACTTGCTGGAGGGTCAGCTACCGGCTTCTTCTGTGATGTAATGTAAATGCCAGAGACTCGCAAGGAGAAGCGCCGCAAGTCGAAGAAGGGCAAGCGGGTTACCGTCAAAAAGCAAGTAAAGACGCGGGTGACTGTCAATGTCAAGCAATCAAGCGGCGGTGGTGGCGGGGGCGTCGTGGCAGCGCCCTACTGGCATCCCCCGCCCATCAGCAACTACGTCCCCACGACGACGACGCTCATGAGCGCTGTGACCAGCCCCCTCACGCCTTGAAACGTCGGGGAGACCAACCTGGCGAATCAGATGGATGCCATGCAGAAGTCCATCGACTCCCTGGCTCAGGCCTTCCCCGCCGCAAAGGCGGCGCCCAGTACCGCGGAAGCAGGCACACAAGCATCCCCAAGCACCGGCGAAGCAGGCACACAAGCATCCACAAGCAGCGCGGAAGCAGGCACACAATTCGAGGACACGCCAGACCCTGACCCGGACTCGATGCAGGCCGATGCACCACCAAGGCAGGCGGATGCGGGGGCGCAAACAGTCCCGCAGATAGACACCCCGCCAAGGGCGGACAACAAACGCCATCGCCGCAGGGATGCAGCTGACTCCAACCCGCGCCCTCACAAACGCAGCCGCATCAGCGATGAAGAGCCCACGGACATGGTGGGGGACATTGGACCACCGCCACCACCGCCGAAACCGCCAGGCCCCAAACCACCAGGCTTCGCCAGCGCCCCTGGGTCGGTGCGGGACGCTCGAAAGGCAAAGGAGCATCAGAAGCGCGTCAGGAATGTGCTGGATACTGTGGCATACCGCAAAGACGTCCTGGCGGATCTGAAGGCGACGCCGTACCGAGAGCCACCACGCCCGCGGCCTGCACCTGCCGCGCCAGTGGAGCCGCCCAAGCAGTGGAAGACCAAGCCAGCGCTCAAAATCAAGCTCAAGGGCTTCAAGGCGCCCGAGCTCCCTCCTGAAGTCGTCAAAGCTTCCAAAAAGTCAAAGCGCATCGTGGGGAAACGAAGCAATAACAACTTTGTGATGGGCATCGTTTGACTGTCCCCGCGGGCAAAAAATATGTCACCAACGATTATAGCCAAGTATGAGCGGCACATACCCCTATGTGTCCACGGGCTTCCCCCGCTCTCTGGCCTACTTTGCTCAGAGGCTATCAAACGTATCCAGCAGCACCCGCCAGCTGATCGCCCTCGGCAATGAGTCTGTGACCCCATCGGACACAGTATCCTACAATTTGCCTGAGGGGGCCATCCTGGATCTCAGGACCCTGCAGCTGAAGCTCACCGGCTGCACCACCACCAGTTCCACTTTCCACCACCTTTGCTGTGTTCCCCAAGCACATCGAGACTCTCATTGACCAAGTCACTATCTCAGTGAACGGTCAAGTAATCTCACAAACGCCCAACCAATACGGCCAGATCTTCAAGCTGCTCGCTGATTACGGTTTCGGCAGGGACAAGGCACCTCTCCGGAATATCGCACAGGGCCAGCGCATGGCAAACTCTGCTGACGAGGCTGCTGAAGGAACGCGGGCAAATCCAGCGGCCCCCCTCTTCAACGTCGGTGCCAATTACGTCGTGAGTAACTGGCTGGGCTTCCTGGGCAGCGCCGCTCCTCCCCTGCTTTTCACAGGTTGTCTTGGGCAGGTACGTATAGACATAAGATTCGCGCCCGCATCAGTCCTCTTTGCTGGTGGCGGTGCTGCACCCACTCCCACCTACGCTATCAACCGCGCCTACATGACTTGCCGTACCCTGGATCTTGATGGCCTCTACTACGACCGGCTGGCAAAGCGCATGGCGGATTCCCCGCTTGAGATCCCCTTCACTTCCTACATCGCCACCACTGGGAATGTCGGCTCCGTGAACCAGACCGTGCGCCTGAACGTCAGCTCCGGCTGTGTGGACATGGCGCTGGCTACCTTCCTGAGGAGCGACTACACCACCAACACTGCTGCGGTGGCGGGCGGGAACATCGCGCCCAACGCCAGGACTGCTTGGTACTTCCAGCGCGGCGCTGGGATGACCACTGCCACCTTTGCCGCTGGACAGTACTCGGTGAACAACACCCTGATTGCCTACCCGCAGCCCCCATTGATATTTTTGGCGAGGTCCTACACACATTGGGAGGCCTGGACTCAGTCGGAGGCCACGACCAGTACATGGGAGACATGGCCAGCTGGTTGAGCGACTTCTTTGTTCACCCTCTCTGCCTGAACGTCGGCCCCACAGAGAACGGAGACCGCCTGCTGAGCGGCACAGATGCACGCGGGACCCAGCTGCAGATCGCCTACACCACCACAGGCACTGCTAACAACGTCATCCCATACCTGATCGTGGTCTGCAAGTCCGTGCTGAAGGTTTCTCCCGGCAGGAATATCATTGTCGAGGCATAGGATATACCAGTGATGCCCGCGCAAACCCTTGCGCACCATCAGCTGCAGCATGGCCCCCCGCCGCAGCCGCCTGTGAATATGTTCACTGCCAATGGACCTACAAAGCAACGCTTCAACGACCAGGAGACTGATACCCGTGGCTGGACTTGTTTCCGCAACAAGGCGAGCTTCCAGGCCTTTGGGGCGTCGTTCACACAGCCTGACCCCACCAGGTCCCGCTACGGCAAGGTGTACCAGGTCCCCAACAACTACCTGGGCGTCGGCGTCATCACACCGCCCTTCCCAGGAGGACAGGAGGCTGCAGTGCCCCGCTATGCTCCAACGCCTGTGCCGGCACAGTATCACCTGCACAACTCCCTGCCACCCAAACAATATCTCCAGATTGGGTAAATGGCGCCAAGGAAAGCTGATCCTGAGCCTCCTGTAGAATCTGAGACATCCGAGACGTCAGAGTCGTCGTCGTCAGAGGAGGAAGTCCCCGCGGTGGTGCCAAGAAAGAAGGTCCCTCTCAATGAGGCGCGGCTGGAACAGCTGCGGCAGGCAAGGGAGAAGGCGGCAGAGGCCAGGAAGCGCATTGGCGACGTCAAGCGTGCAGAGAAGGCCCTGAAAGAGCGGGAGCTGCAAGCACGCATTGAGCGGGTGCAGGCGATGGCGGAGAAACAACATGCTTGGGTGTCCGAGTGGTCTAAGGAGCCAGACTCAAGTTCTGGTACGGGTAACCGTGCGTGGGTTCAAATCCCGCCTCAAGCATCCCTGTTTTGTTTGTGGACAAACTCAAAGTGAAGGGTTGAGTCGTGTACCACTCAATGAAGGCAGGAGAATTCACAAACAAGCCCAACATAAAGGGCAACAAACAATATTCAACACATGATGCATGTGATAGACAGCCAGCAAGGAATGCATCCATCACATGAAAGGGCAAATGAGATGAGCGGCTTTGAGTAGTCCCCTTTACAAGGGTTCAGGATTGTGTACAAGCAACCAAAAGATAGTGCAGTGCCAGCCGAAGGCAATGTGACCGTGCATAATTGTTCGGCCACACAGCCTTTTTTCAACATCATGATGCCTCCTTCATAATGTACAACAAGAAAGCATGTGATAAACAACAAGCTCTTTTCTCAACCATCATGATGCATCCCTCATAATGTACAACATGAAAGCATGTGATAGACAGCAAGCAAGCAATGCATACATCACACGATGGGCGACTATGATGAGCTAGAGCAGCCTATGTAGCGCCTGTTCCCACACCTTGATGTGGACACGGGGGATCAGAGGAAGTGGGTGGCTACCCCCGCCCGCAAGCTAATAAACTACCGTGCCATCCCCTACCGCCTGGTGCTAAGCAGTGCGTCAAAGACGTCGGGTACCGCACACGACGCCACCTTTGTGTTCAAGCACCAGCCCTGGGGCCTGGACCCCCTCATGAACCTCTCCCGCACTAAGTTCAAGCTGCGGGTGGAGAGCTTCACCGTCACGGGCGTCAAAAACGCCCCCGCGGATACAGACGTCGCCCTGGCCCTGCTTGTGAATGTGGATTGACAGGGCTTCGACCAGCGCTACACCTATGACGCCGTCAATCGCGGCATGACCGCCTGTGTTTGCACCGCCACCGGAAATCAGCAAGCCCTCACCCTGGCGCAGAACTGGGACGTCCCAGTCCACACGCTGCCCGGGACGTTGCTGCGGGTCTACCTGAGTGAAGTAGGGGCGCCCCGCACGCCTGGTGCCGCGCTGCTGGATGCTCTCACATCATCGTTTGAGTGGCACGCCGTGCTGGCTCTGACGCCTTGTGACGATGATGTTAATTAGTAGTAAGGCACCATGTTCGAGCTCGTGAAAAGCCAGACCATCTTCCTGGACAGCCGCAAGCGGCGGGGGTCGGATGCCCCCTACTGCTACATAGTCTCCTTCACCTCTGACGCAGCCAACTGCAAGGACGATGAAGTCTTCCGCCTGACCTTGAAGGGCCTCATCACGCAGGTCTCCTGGGCTACATCACAAGCGTCTCCAGCAGCTTTGTCGTGTACGAGAACGGTGTGCCGCGCACTGTGGCGATCTCCACGGGGAACTGCTCCTTCAAGGGACTCGCCCAAGCAATCACCGCCGCTTACTTTGCCTTCGACGCCAGCGCCGTAGACTACAACCGCTTCAGATGCACCTGGTCCAGCGTCACTAACAAGCTAACCTTTGCCTCCGCCGCCGGCAAGGCCCTGGTGCTGGCATTCCCCAGCCAAGCCGCCGCAGAGACCTATGGCTTCAAGACACCCACGCCGGGCGTCCTCACAAGCCAGGCGGTGCTCAACCCCATGGCATACAACAGCCTCTGCATCAGCGTGGCAGGGATCCGCCCACGCCTGACTTCCAATCTGGCGAATATCCACTCAGAGCTCGTGGGCCGCACCAACCTGATGGCAGTCATCCCCGTGGATTCCAGTGTCCCGCCCTACTCCATCCTTCAGTCGAGCAACCCAGGAGACAGCTTCAGTCTGTACATCACAGAGCGCACGCTTGACACGCTGCAGATCCAGATCACGGACTGGAGCGGCAACCCATTCACCGCCATGCCCGAGCATGCCCTCACGATGCAGCTCGACACCTTCCGCAGTGTTGACCTCAAGCACCAGACGCTGCATTCCATCGACGATAACATCCAGAGGCTCGTGAAGTGAAATATCTCAGCTGAGACTATACAGAATCCAATGCTGGGAGACTTCCTCCGCCATGCCGGAAGCGTAGTCCGCAAGGTCGGTGACGTCGGCGGGAGCCTCATCCGCCGCTTCGGAGAGCCACTGGCCGCTTCAGCAAAGCCTCTTGCCCACTCCATCCAGAGTCTCATCGGCAGCAACCCCATAGCCGCCGCCGCTATGGGTGCGGTGAACAAGGGCCTCGACTACGTCTCCAGCGGAAGGGCCGCCGCAATGGCTGACAGAGTCTCCCACTATGGCAAAAAGATGGCGGGCTCGGGCGGGGGACGATGCACGAACGACCAGTCCAGATCATTCACAGCCGCGCTGCTGACGCTCTCATACAGCGCCTGGTCCTGCATCTGCAGCGCCGCAGCCTTCATCAGCTCCTTCATCAGCGCTTGCGGGCTCATGGAGCGGATAGCGCGGGGGGTGTACCTGGTGGGTGTGGTCGAGTTATTCAGGTGGTCTATGTGGACCTTCTTGAGCTTCTCGCAGTCAATCAAGTGCCGCCCATTCAACATATTTACACAGTCGCGGCGACAGAACAGGGGCTTGAACTCGGCGACGTTTGTCCAGATGCGAGTCGCTTTCCGGTAAGCATACCCATACTTGCAGTAGGTCACGTCGTGAAACGGGATGCCTCCCATGAAGTCGCGGGACTTCAACAGCCCTGTCTGGGGATTTTCAATGAACCACACCTTGGGTTGAAAGTGCGCAATGATCTCCAGCGTCTGGCGGATCAGCATGTCTGCTTTCCCCAAGTCGCGCGGCGATCTGCAGTGGGCGATGGAGTACTCACGGCAATCCGGCGAGGCCCAGATGATATCGAAGTGAGACTCCCGCGTGTAGTCCCAGTCAAGGATGCTCACCAGAATGTCAGGCGCGCTTCGGGGATCAATATCAAGTCTTACAGTCTCAAACAACTCCGGCATCTGACTACAAAACCGCGTCAACGAACCTGACCCACTGAACAGCTCCAACACACGATACTTCATTCCTATGGCAAGAGACAATACTCCTTGGCATCAGCAGTCTTCTCCTCGTGCGCCAGCCGCCCCGCGCACTCCAGCCGCTGGGGCTCTCCACGGCGCGTGGCGGGCCATTACCGCGCCCACTTCGGTGGGCAATTTGCCGTGCCAAACACCAGCTCCTGGCACGTCAAACACATGCCGCTGATCATGAACTCCTTGGCGTCAGCTGTGTTGACGAAGCGCCCAAGGTCCACGGCCACCTTGCAGGTGACGCACGCGACATGCGGCACAGGCTTGCCTTCAGCATGAGCGGCAACGGCCTCGCGGTACTTGGGGCGATCCAAAAAGTGGCCGCCAATGCCCCGCGCGTAGAATGGGCGCATGGGCGTCTGCTCACGAAGGGCGCTGGCACATGCATTGGTTGAGGCCGACATGATGGCTGAAGAAACGAAGAAAGACACGGGGGGCCGGGCGCTGCATGGGATTTGTAGCATTTCCGATGCCCACCACAGCCGTGGGCCTGACCAATGGCAACGGAGACCAGGACGCCCTCCGGAACCATGCCACAACCAAGGGAGAAGGCAACGCTTCGGAGAGGTATATGTGCGCCCGAGCTTGCTTTTTTCCCGCATAACTCTTCAAGAATGGCGGGGCTCAAGATTACCCAAGTGGGCATCGTCCGGCTGGCTATCAAGCATATGCCCGTGGACAACAGCTTCGAAGACTTCGTCAGAGAGACAGCGCTCACCATTGAGGAGGCGACAGGCTGCAGCAGGGACGAGGCGGCGGTGCTCATGTACGACGCCTTTGGAGACCTACTGCTCATGCACTACGACATCCACACCGAGATCACTGGCAAAGACACCATCCCCGCCGAGCTCAAGATGAAGTACAACGCCTTCAATGGAGTGATGCTCAAGCTGGCACAAGCCCCCGAAGAGGGAGAGGGAGAGGCCGCCGCGGGTCCAAGCGATGCTGAGCCCGCCGCGGCCACCGACGCCCCCTAACTGAACACATACTCCCGCGTGACCGCATCTACTACCGCCTTGCCCAAGGACGAGCTGCCATCGGACCGCACCCGCGGAGGGTCGGAGGTGTAGAGCAAGGCGTCCTTGTGGGCGCTGCCAACCAAGCTGTAGCTCTTGCTACCCAGGATGAGCTTCTTCTGGGATAGGGCGCGGGACTGGCCTGAGGCCTCGTACAGGTTCAGGTACACGCGCTTGGCTGTCCTTTTTGTGACCACGCCCACATACACATAGCCCACTTTGCCGCCCTTCCGCACCTCAAGGCGCTGAGGCTCGTCGCTGGCGCCCTCGACGTCGACTATGGCCAGCTGCCCCACCGCCGCATGGTCCGCGATCGTGTCTCCCTTCGGTTTCGGCTCCGCCCTCAGGCGGCGGCCCTGCTTGGCCTGCTTCTTCGCCTTGGTCGCTGCCTTGGGAGCCTCCAAGTTCCGCGGCGCGTCCACCTTCAACAACTCGTTCGGTTTGAAGGCCCGAGCCACAGGCTCCTTCCCGGGGTACGTTAGTAGGCTCACGCGGCTCCCTCTCACGCCGGAGACCTCGTACACCACCAGAGACATGGACTGCGTCTGCCCCTTCTCAAACGTCCCCTTCTTCAGCCGCACCCTCACATAGTCTCCCACGCGAAATGCCTCCTGCACTGGCTTCTGCACGGTGGCATTGTATGCGCTGTCATCTACCCAGCATTGCCGCATGGCAGGCTCGTCCGCATACAATTCATCTGGCGTCCGGTTCTTCAGCGTGTCGTGCGGGTTGGTGTTGTAGTCGTGGATCACCTCCGCCAGCCAGGTCGTCCACTTGGGGTCATCCCGCGCATGTATCCGCTTCTCAATCAGTGTGCGGAGGGTCTGCACCAGGCGGTCCAGCACTCGAAGCGGGTCGCCCACCATCACGTGCTCATCGGCAGCCACTCCAGTGATCACAGGAATGTTCCGCAGGGTATTGAATTCCTGAAACTCCTTGGCATTGAAGGCATTGTCGCCCTGCACCATGAACGGCTCCTTGCCCGCATCTTTCAGGAAGCGCTTGTAGGAGCTGAGGATGGTCGGCATCGTCTGGTCTTTGAGCACGTAGGCAAAGGCTTTGCGGCTGCATATGTCCACCAGCAGCAGGAACCAATCCTTGCCGCCGTTTTGCCGCTTGTATTGGTTCATGAAGACGACGTCAATCTGAAAGCTGTAGGGTGGCCGGGCAATCTTGGCAAAGGCAAACCGCTTGCCCGATGGCTTTGCAAAGACTTCGTGCACCGGATTTTTCTGCTTGCTCCACCACGCATCAAAGTCCCGCTTGGACACGCCATGACCGGACTTCAGCCGCTTGTAGAGTTTTCATTGCTGAGCAAGTCCCAGGTGGGATGCTCTTCCATCACCGCCGCAATGTCGCTGCTCGTCCCCATTACATAGTAGAGCTGAAATACTGCCGCGCGCGGGGTCGGGGGCAGGGGCGAGGGCGCAGGCCCAGGGCGCAGCTTTGTGGACGACCTATGACCAGGGCGCAGGGCGCAGGACCTTCGCGGCGGAAGGCTGAGGGCGAGGGGGCAGGACCTTCGCGGCAAACGACTTGGGCGCGGGGTGCGGCCCGTAACACAACAGCCCCTGTCTTTGGCATACATATCCTGCCTGCCTGGTCCGATGCAAACAGAACTGCCTACCTTGCATGGCTACAACACTTCCCAGAAAACTGCATGCATCTCCTACAAATACCCCGAAAACACTTCAGGTTCCAGAAACCCACAACTTGGGAACGGGGCGACATGTATGCAGGAAACCCTAGATGGGACGTAAATATCATTGTCACAGGCAACGCAAAGGGTTTTGAGGCCCACCTCCGTTACTGGGAGAGCGGCTACATGACCAGGTTTCTGCAAACGCCGCAGGATGCCATTAATCAGTCCCTGCCGGACGACAAAGAGATACAAGACATCAGCATGTACTACAACCCCCCAAGCAGCAATGCCCCGCCCAGCACATCTCATCAGCCAACATTGCTGACGCCAAAACAGCTCAGCAAAATGGGTTACCCCAAACAAACAAACGGCTCTGAGTCCCTCCGGGACGATTCTGCCACCAGTCAAGACCCTCCAGCCATGGTTGACGCCAGCACTACACTGGATGACCTGGAAACGCAATTAGCCACTGCCCTACCAACAGCCCCACCCCTCCGGTACAATTGGAAAAACTATGTCTACACAGATGGTAGCTACAAGCAAACAAGCCACAAAGCATCACCAATAGATGCAGAGTGTGATGCCCCAGGCATAGGGGCAGGAGTGTACTTCCCCCCACAAGCAGCCAATGAGGACGATGAACGTGGGGTTCCAATTGTCCCTGCAGGCGACAGCCATCCCCAGAACACCATAAACAGAGCAGAACTGGTTGGTATCCTTGCTGCGCTGAGGCATGGAGCCCACATGATAGCCACCGACAGCCTCAGCTCAATGTACCAAATCAAAAAGATGCTGAGACGCCCACAAGATCTCCTAAATCACCAGCACTGTGAGCTTATTAAAGAGATAGTAACCGAGATCGTCAACAGGGGACTGAGGACAACCCTTCACAAGGTCAAGGGCCATGCTTCCATAATCGGTAATGAAAAAGCGGACGCAATCGCTAAGGCGGCTGCGACAGGGGACACCTCCGACTATGAGGAATGTGAGAAGTACGAAAGTCCTAGTAACAACAGGTTGACCCAATATTGGCCGTACAAGACCCAATGGAACAATCGTTGGTCACTGACCAATGGGCAGCGCACGTTGATTGACCGTTTCAAGCGGGTGAACCCTTTGACAGACCTTCACGACTCGGTACGTCATTACTGCCACCAAAAGAGTCGCTTTGGGATGGCAAACAGAGCTACCTGTTATTTCGAGGCTTTTAAAAGGATTGAGGAAAGACTGGACCTGCCTGCTAGCAACGAGTACATGACCTCGGGAAAAATCAAGTATGCAGAACGAAAAACCGCTTTGCGCTACCGGTACGGGACCATGTGGACAAGGAAGATGGCCTATAGGTGTGGACATGCACCTAGTAGCAAATGTCTCCTGTGCGGTGACGAGGATGGCGGACACCACACAGCCTCAGGATGCCCAGCTTTGAAAAGAATGTACATCAACAGGCATAACAAGGTCGGCCGACTAATCATGACAAGAGTGTTAAGGGGACGCAAAGGAGCATTTGTCATTCAAATGGACCTTGGATCAACTGAAAATTGTGCAGAAGAGGGCATCATGGCCCACCAGTCTAGAAACATCCCGTGGGAGCTCCTTCCAAGGGGCCTAAAGGAGGCAGTGCAACAAGCACAAGGCACCACCGATAAGCGCCCTGATGGTATGCTCTACAAACCCAAGATTGGAAACAACCCAGCAGAGTACTGGATAATAGAGGTCAAGATCTGCAGGGATTCAGACCCAACAGGCCAGCAAAGCAAAGCTGATTATCAACACCAAGTACTCATTGACAAAATCAAAGACATAGACCCCACTGCCAAAGTATGGTACTATCCCTTGCTTGTCGGAGTTGCAGGCACCATATACAACTGTACCACCATGAATCTGCAAGCCCTCGGTATCAAAGGGCAAGCTCTAAAGCAATGCATTTCAGAAGTACATACTGCAGCAGTTAAGTCCTTACACAGCATATACACAACAAAAAGAAAACTGGAAAAGCCCAAAGAGCCTCAATGGCATAGGAGGAACTACAAGAAAGTAAGCTAACAAAGGCGGGTGGGCGGAAGCCCACCCACGGATGTAACTATCCTATGGTAGGCTGGCCCAGTGTAATCCTTACACCAATGGGCCCCTCCCTTAATCTTACGCGGGAGGGCACCTCACGCCCCTCCTTGCGTAGCTCTCTCTCTCTCTCTCTCTCTCTGGGCGCGGGGTCAGGGGCGCGGGGGTAGCAGCGCGGCGGAAGGCTGAGGGCGAGGGCGCAGGACCTTCGCGGCAAACGACTTGGGCGCGGGGGTAGCAGCGCGGGGGTTGATGCACGCTCTGGGGACTTGCTCAAGCACGCAGAAGCCCTTCAATACAACTGCCAGGTCTGGCTCACCCACTGCGTGGGCGAGCAGAACGCTCCGTGGAGGCATGGGTATATTGTCGGCATGTCCGGGGAGTGTCGAGGCAGTGAGTCTGTCAAAATCTGTCCTGGGAAGGTCAGCTCAGTCTTGGGGAATGCACGAAAAGGCAACGGACATACACTGAAACCAGTCTGTCAAAATCTGTCTTGGGAATGTCCGAACATTTGACAGGGGGAGCACTCAATCTTACAGAAATGTGAAGGAAACACACTGAAACCAGTGCAGTGTTGGGGAAATCTGAAAAATTCGGTGAAGTAAATTAGTCCTTGAGATATATGTGTGTCCCTCCTAGCTCCCCCACCCTGATCCCTCTCGTCCCCCCCAACCCCCCACCCAAGGCTCACCCCCCACCCAGATTGAAATGCCCCTCCACCGGGGCCCTGTTTTGAGACGGATTGACCTGCTTCTTCCTGATACGTTCCTGTCGTGCTTTCCAGATCTCATGGAGACTTTGGATGGCATGCCTTTGCAACTATTTGTGTATGCAGCTTCGTAACAGGTTCCCTTTCACTCCAAGGGACTCCAACTGCCTCACCGTAGCTTCTGCATATACTGCTCCTGCAACTACTCCCAAAATGATGGGCTTCCTTTCTGTAATGGCTGAGGGGTGCCTTTGTCGCAGTATCTGATATAAACTCTCATGCTGTTGATATGGATCTTGGTGTGTCCTGCTGGGGTCAGTGTCCCTTGTGTACTTGACCTCAATAAGCGTAATTTGAGCCTGAGATGTCATCCATTGACCCTCTGGGGTCCGTCTAACCGACTTGCGTCGATATAGGACAATGTCGGGCCGAGAGCCGGCTGCTTTCAGCTGTGCTTTGGATAGCAGATCGGCCGGGATGTTACCGACTGAGTGTCTTGTGCAGGTGCGCTGCCCCTGAACGTGCCCATTTGGCAGCGTTGCCACCGTCGTTATAAACAATGCTATCAGCCCCGCGGTCGCCACTCACGATAGCCTTGGTGATGATGCGCACTGCTGTGTCATGTGCTTGTCTTGCACCATGGGCATGATTCCCGGGCACCACGCGACTGCATGGTGTCCACTATCTGGATGCTTGTTGCAGCAGGGGCATGTGTCACTCTTCCTTTTCTTGTACCTCTTGAGTTTTTTTGCCGTGGGAAGTTGGCCTGTCAGATATTTTATCCTTGTGTTTTTCATTCCTTCTGTCACCCCTGCAATGGTCGTCCAGCTGTCAATGTATGGCCTGGCCATGTCTGGCAGCGTTCTTTTCATGGCTTGATAGTAAATTGTATCTGTCTTGGCTGTCCCAAGTCTCAGCTCCTTTACTTGCACTCTGTTGGTGAGTGCATCTTGTAGGTTTTCCACTTGCTGCCATCTCTCTCTCAGGCCAGTGGCGCTGTTTTCATCCTCCTCCCAAACCTTCTGCATAGGCCATGCTTGGTACGGCCTGTGGTTACATTCAACGTGAGATATATCCATGTCTGCCCGCCCCGTAGTTGCCACAGCTGTAGCAATCATCGTCTGCAAATTCATTGCCGGGGACGCCTGCATGCCCCCGGACCTTGATCAGCTGCACCTCTCCCTCCAATGTCATGATTGCTGTTTTTATCAATTCAAGCAAATGTTTGTGTCGGTGATACCGGACCTGAGCTGGGTAGTACATAACAGCTCGAATTGCATGCACTGAATTGACACTGTCTGTCATAATGCTTGAGTATCCTTGCTGCAGGGCACCTAGGATACCCACCAATTCTGCCCGGTATGGGGTATACAAGAATGGTATTCATACACAACTAGACAGCTAGACAACTAGACACTGTATTCATACAATACACAACTAGACAACTAGCCAGACACTAGCTACACAACTAGGCGTGTTTGCTGATGGGAACCTGGTTTGAATGCCAGGTACAGGTACACCGCCTGAAGGAATACTAGAGTAGTGCCTCCTAGCGCCAGCTTCCAACGGCCATACACCAAGCGAAGATGCTTGTGTACGGCCCGGCATCATTCCCCTCTAAACCTTGGGGGGCTGCCGCCCCCCAACAACCCCGCATCTCAAACCCTCCCCCCTAAACCCCTCCCCACTCCCCCTCCCCCCCCTCCCCCTAAACCCTGCACATGCACCTGCTCTAAACTCTAAGTCCTATCCCCTGTCCTCCCCCCGGTGCGCTTCCTGCCTAACCCTTGGGGGGCTGCCGGACCCCAAACCCACCCCATCCTTCCCCCCCCCCCTCCCCCCTCCCCCTAAACCCTAAATCCTCCCCGCTTCACCCTCCCCCCTTAACCCTGCACCTTCTCTAAACTCTAAACCCTCCCCCCTCCCGTCTTCACCCTCCCCCCATATCTCCCTTAGCCTTGGGGGGGCTGCCGCCCCCCAAACCTCCTGCAGTCCTTCGGCCTCCAAACCTTGGCGGCTGCCGCCCCCAAACCCCCCGCATCTTGCTTCCCCCGAAACCCTCCCCCCTCCCCCCCTCCCCCCTCCCCCTCCCCCCTCCCCCCTCCAAACCTTGGGGGCTGCTGCCCCCCAAACGCCCTGCTTTCCTTCCCCTCCAAGCCTTGGGTCCGTAGGACTGCTGCAGCAGGACGCAGTACAGCAGCAACAGTCGCCCGAAGGTGCGAAGGCCTTGCAGTTGCAGGCCATTTCGAAGCTGCTTCCTTTTACTCAACTTCCTTGCGTATGCGCGGGGCGCATGCATGGCCTGTATGCCCGCAGTTCATTGCTTTTGCCACGGCATGCAACCCATGCTGAGTCCGCTCATTGTGGTCGTAAGCACAGACACCGGACTCTAACATGCGGAAGAGCTACACAGCTGAAAATGAAGAGTGGGTGGTACAACGCAGGAGCTGATCGGAGAAGCTTTATGCATGGAATCAGCACTCCACCCGCGGCCGATGTGTTTTGTCCACTACGGGGAGGTAGACTACCCGGTTTTTACACCGGCAATCCGTGCCTCCCTGTGGAACAGAAATGAGTATTTTACCGCGTGGAGTGTGAATACCCATATACCGGACATGCCCCCAGCTGCGCCACCATGGAAACATGCCCACAAATCTCGCCCGCATCGAGATTCGAACTGCTACCTGAGGAATACTAACCCGGTTGACACGTCAACCCAGCCGATCATGCCCATGTCTTAACTGCACGGTCTTCATCAGATCATTTCCAAACGCTCTACAGGCAGGTAGACCAGTACACTGCAAGCTAATCAAACAACATGAGTGATATATGAACATTAACTGCTGCACTCGACCTCACCTTGTGCAGTATTAGGTTGGGATGAGAGGGCAGCAGCTTTGACTGACGGCTACAGCCAGTTAGGGTTTCTCAATGCAACCCTTAATGCTTATGCATAACTGGCAGGCAAAGCTGCTACAAAAATCAGAAGACACATATCTACCGAATCACAGCACATAGAGTAGTAAGCCGCACCAAGCAGACTAATCGCCTGCCAATACGTCAAGGGAGGAGGTGAGGGAGGGAAACAAAATCAAAGCCAATGACACAACCACAACCACCTGGAAAATGTCTCTGCCGCCACTTGGACTTAGACGGAGAGGACCCATTGCACGCAGTGCACCTCTTATACATGCTTGCAGATAAGGTTGGGGGCCACACACACCTGGCCAAACGTGCATGCCCTCTCCACCAAGGATCTCCAAGGGCATCTTCTAGTACAACTAAGGTGACACACACCTTCCCACCAAACGTGCCCGCTTTCAAGCCAGGATCCCCAAGGGTATCTTCTAGCCCAAAGTGACACACACCTCTCTGAAATTCCTCGGACACATTCCATCTCAAAGCACTACCGTAATGCACAAGTCATCTCATCATCACCTGGAATGCCAACCCACACTAGGGAAATTGATTGAAACCCCTGGCCCCACAAACACATTTGTCACTCAGCAGGGTCCTATCTGAAAGCTGGACCACTAGCAGTGAAGTCCTTGCTCACATCAGCTGTCAGAATTGCCAACCGACAGGGTGGACCATTTAAGAGATTGATCAACTGCACAACTTTCGGGCAGGACGGGGGTGGACCATTAAAATGATTATGCAGGCCTCACAAACGCACTTATTGGCACTCAGGGAGCACCATTTCAAAAGCACTGCACTCTGTCCTCTATTTCGCTCACCCAGACCCCACTTAAGAACTAGTTGAAGTCATGCTTGGGTGCTGCACGGCCCAGTGTGCAGTGGCCTCTCTAAAACAAACAAACAAACAATAAATTTAAGGTGTGGCTGCACCAAAAATTTCAAGCTGTGGCTGCATCTTAACAAAAGGTGAGCACTGCGGTGATGTAACAGATACATGTACTGAGGATAACATACAATGCACCCATGCTATCACACACATGCATGGTGGTCAGGGAAGTACCGGAGACACGAGAGGATACAATACTGGCATGCCGCTACACCCATGCCGCTTTCAAAACAAGAACACACATGCACTGGCACAACATACAATATCAACAGTGCACACCTGCAGTATGCGCAATAACAACAGTGCACAGCCCGAGGGCTGTGCAGTTTCTCACTACTTCATACAACATACAGTATAAGACACCGACACTGAGACGCTGGTTGGAGTCATGCTGCGGGTGCTGCTGAGGGTCCACCCGAACCCTAATCTAGAAACCCTAAACCCTGCTGCTGCTGAGGGTCAGGCATATAATGTACAGTATCACAGCGCCGGCCCACCCTGTGCTAGGGTCAGAGATTAGAAAGTGCAGCTTGCTCGACCACACTACAGAGCCGTCGCTCTTGAAAGGGGTGTTGGCTCTGCCCTACCAAAGCATAGTGCTTTCTGTAGCTAGGACTTAAAGCCCACCTAGAGGTCCAACTATACCGCACCATTACACCTTCCTTGCCGCTTCTTGGCCTTTTAGGTACATTTCCTCCAAATCTGAACCACTAGATGGGTCCGCCCTTTCCTCAGTTAGCTATACCGCACCCTCACCCCTTCTTTGCCCGCCTCTTGGCCTTTAGTTTCGTACGGCCACTTGCCCCATTTTTGCACTTTTTGAAGGGCCACTTTCCTCTGAACCACTAGATGGGTCCTCCCCTTCCTTGGCTGCTGGTGTGGGTGCCATTGGCTCATTGCCTGTTAACTTGGGGCCATAGCATGGGTACCCATATAACCCATGGGGACACATTGTAGGGCCACTGTACTGCTCGTCACATATGCCACCACCAGTATAAGGCTCATCCACATGAACTTAGCCATGGCACACATTTTCCTAGAGTCCTTGACCTCCTTTGACTCCCATTCCATGAGTCATGACCTCTCCCCCAATACCCTCCTGAATCTTGTGGTACCCCTCTGCCTGATATGACATTAAACCCTTATCTGGCACTAGCGCATAATTATGGGTCTTGCGGAACCACAGTGCCGGGATGTCTAACTTGAGATGTTTCGTATCAACGCTGCTCCCCTCCTCAATCCCCTCGACTCTGCCAATGTCATCGAAGTACTTCAACACGTCCTGGACTGCCCAGCAAACCAGGCCTGCCGCCCACGCCTACCTCCGGTCGGTTGAACATGAAGTCGGATGGGAGGCTGATGGTCAGGGTCTCCTCCGATGTAAGCTTCTGCAATGTCGTAACAGCTGGATGGCGCTGCCAGATGTCCTGCCAGTCTCATCTTTGCCTACTATCCTACCGCCACCGGTTTGGACAACCGTGGGCTCCCCTATGAGGTCTTCTTGGATGCAGCAGTCTGTCGCTTGGTCTACTGCTTCAGGACTTAGCACATTCACGAGGCCGATAGGGCAGGCAGGCAGTCTAGGTATTCCCTCGTGCATCTCCAACCCATAGCCATGGTGTGGTTCCATAGAGGACGTGATAACAGGCAAAGCGGGAGGAAACCGTGTTCCTGTTCCTTTCCGGCTCTCCTTGTGAACTAGCCTCTCGCTTAGGGAGGACCCATGATGGTCTCGAGATCCAGCAGGAGGGATAAAGTGAGATAGAAAGACACAGGCAATAGTGGCCCTGGTTTTGAAGAGTATACATGCAGGCTACAGCGCTCATCATCAAGGCATTGAAGGCTCCTATAGTAGTGCGCGACTGCAGGAGAAGTGACATGTTGATGGTCACTGAGTGAGGCAGAAGTGCTGAAAGAAATCGAAGTGCTTTGCTCCTCAGTGATCTCATGCACAATCGTCTCCCATAAAGATCCTCAGCCCATTTGCGTGGTGTGGCGCTTCCATAGGCACATGTAGGGCGTCTGACAGAAAAACTGCATCTCGACACCACTTAGTCTATCTACAATTTCTTTACATTGCGAGCCATTGCAAGAATCTTTTGTGCATCCCTCATATGTGCACAGTCTACACAAGGCGCTAGGCGGGTTTCAGCTGCATGTGAGCTGCCAACACGCAGCAGATGGCTATGCAGGTGCAGCTGCTGTGATGATAGTTCATCCCTTCACTGTCACGATTGAGCCAGTATTAACCACGGCTATTGTATGCTATACAGCAGCAAGAGACGCTACAACGAGCTCGTGATCGCTTCCTACAGACCAGCAGCTTAGCACAAGGACTTGCTGAATCTCACCGGGAAGCGCTCTGGGAAGCCATTAGCTCCAATCATACTGCCAGCAATAGACAATATCATAACCTAAAGCACCTGCTATCCATCTTCAAGGTACGGAGAATGCCATGGCAACTGCTGCTAGGCTGTTCGTACATCTCTGTGATCCGACCCTCGATGTCCTCCGCAGTTCATAGACAAAGCCCAGAGAGCAGCCTATCCCCTACAAGACCCCCAAGCTGTGGAATGGGCAATTTGGTTCCATGACATAGGTGCGTCTAGTTTCATCCTCTGCGGAAAAGGACTGGAACCTGCTCGACCAGGCAAGGGCTCGCCTTGTTTTACTTTTAGCTGCACCCCTGCGCTAGAGGAGATTTCTCTGATTGAGCGCTCGCAGTACTGTGCCGAAGACTCTTGTCTCTGAGAACTCCCCTCTGTAGCGTTGTCCAGGCTAAACACTTTCATAGCATGTGATTGTTCAAATCTCTTCTCACTTGAAATATACAGGTATTTAGGCGCAGGTTTAGGGTTTTAAATACAGTAACAGGAGCAGCAACTGAGTCAGCCACAGCCAGGCGGCCAGCACTTCCATCAAGGACATGGAGCAGCAGCTACAGCACAGCAAGAGCAGCAGCAGCAAGAGTAACAAGAGCAGCAACAAGGACAGCAACAGCAGTTGCACCAGCATCAGGCGTTGCTCACAGCGTTCACAGAAGGAGTAGCTCACTACACTCTGCACAGCAGCAGCAGTATCAGCGGCAGGTGTAGCAGTGGAGGCTGCAGTGACAGCAGTACCAGCAGTACAAGCAGCAGCAGCAGCAACAGTGACAGCAGTACCAGCAGCAGCGGTTGCAGCAGCAGGAGCAGCAGCAGCAGCAGAACAGAGTCTACCAGCAGCAGGGGAGTGACAGTGACGGCAGCAGGAGGAGGAGCAGCAGAACAGAGTCTAGCAGCAGCAGCAAGAGCAGCAGCAGAACAGAATCTAGCAGCAGGAGGAGGAGCAGTAGAACCGCTGGCGCCCTATAGTTTAGGGGTACGATGATCGCTTCGTATTCCTCAATTAGCCAGTTTGAATCTTGATGCGGGCGAGATTTGTGGGCATGTTTCCCTGCTGGCAGCTGGGGGCATGTTTGGGAATGAAATCTGAGTATCCACATTCCGCGTAAATTACCCATTTGTGTACCACAGGGAGATGAGTATTCTTGCCGAAAGGCTATAGCATGCCGGTGTAAAATCCGGGTAGTCTACCTCCCCGTAGTGGACAAAACACAAACAGAACAGAGTCTAGCAGCAGCAGGAGCAACAGTAACGGCAACAGTTGCAGCAGCAGCAGGAACAGCAAGAACAGAGTCTAGCAGCAGGAGGAGGAGCAGCAGCAGGTGTAGCAGCAGCGAAGGCAGAAGCTGTAACGGTAGTGCCAAAGCTCTAAACCTTTAAACCCTAGATTACAACCTCCACTTCCTATTCGCTGGGTTGCTTCTGCTTGCTGTAGTAGGGCTGGCATCTCCTGCCTCCGGTCCCCGCTTTTTTTGCTCACCTAAAAATTGATGCATATGTTCCAGGTACTGCCTAAACCCTAACCCCAAACTCCAAAAGCCAAACCATCTCTAAACTTGATCCTATGTTGTTTGTTATTGTTGTAGTTGTATGTTCATGATAGTTGGCATCTTCTCTTTTTTGGTCGCTTGAAGTCAACTCTATGATTGGTAATGCCTAAACCCTAAATCCAAACCATCTCTAATG
>OY744512.1:953868-979889 GCA_963556185.1 Pseudopediastrum boryanum | reverse complement strand
CCGCAAATGGCAGCAGCTGATAGACCCAACAAACAAACACAAACTGTGTGTGGCTGCCTTAGCAAGGCGGCTATGTTGAATTGACTAAGAGATCAATCACTGCACAGCTTTTTGGCCCGTGCAGCGCCCGCCTCGCGACCTCAACCAGTTTGTTGGGAGTAGAACAAGCGGTACAACAAGCTCACTCACGCTTTTCAGCTTAGCTGGTACTAATCAGCTGGTACAGCAAGTTGTTGCATCTAGCCGCAGCTTGTGTGTGGGAATATCCACGATCCATTGTGCGGCTTCGTGATTGTGACTAGGAGCCTTGAATCTAAGGCCTGGGCTTGTTTGGCCATTTCCCGTAGTGGCTCTTGCACTTGATTGATTAAGCGCAAGACGCTGCTTCTGGTTTTCCTGCTGGTCCTGCTTCTGACGAACAATACTCCGCTCGCACCTTGGACTGAATCTCACAGGATAGACCCATATTCAATTCCCTGTAACGTCACTTTTTGTCCTACAGTCTGAAAGGTGGCTGCCGTGGATGCTTACCTATAAACACTGCGGTTGCTGGCTTACAACGCTGGATTTTGTGTGTCCAGGGTTCAATTCCCTCTGACATCACTTTTGGTCTCCCCTACATCTAAACGCTGCCTTGGTGCTTACCTGAAGATACTGCTGTTGCTGGAACTTGTGTGTCACAAGATAGACCCAGGTTCAATTCCCGCCCCTAATGTCCTTTTTTCCAACTAAAGGGTGAAGAACAGCTGCCTTGGTTGCTTACCGAGCGACAATTCGGACTGTGACAGGATAGACCCAGGTTCGGTCTTTGCCAGGTCCCTCTAACCTCCCTTTATTCTAACCTAAAGTCAGTATAACAGCTGCCTTGGTTGCTTACCTAGTGACAATGCTGTTGCTGGCTTACAAAGCTGTCCCTTGTGATAGCTTTGGAGACTGACATAGGAACAAAGAAAGAGAAGCACGGCAGCGCCCATACCACCACCTGCACGAGGTGAAGCCACGTGTCAACAGAACCCTTGCCATGAGACGGATGGGGTTTAGTACAGGGATGCGGAAAGCAGGCTTGAAGTGAGGAGGGCAAATCTTGCTTTAAATTACGAGAGCAGGCGTTGGATGCAGACTTCAGCGTTGGTGGAGATGTGGGGTAAAGGCTATGGATGGCGTCACATGTGCGCATACCGAGGGACGCAGTGCTGCCTTTCGAGATGAAACCTATGAGTCCGCCTAGGCCAAGCAGAGCCTGCAGGATGTGGGGCATGAGGTTCCGTGAGGTTCCAGGGTATAGGTCCAGGCTGGGTGATAGTACTGATGTTTCATACCGCGTATATCGGGGTGATGCAGAAGTCGTACATGCTGAGCAACCTTCAAGGAATTGAACCCGACTATCTATCTGGAGAGCGGGAAGTGGATCTGGCGACAAGCTTCGAGCCTTCGAAATCAACAATCTGGGCTTAAGCACAGTGCAAAGCAGGTTGGATGAGGTCCACATGACGTGTCCGCTTTGAGGCCAAGCTGATCCTTGGAAGCATTTCGCAGAGTTCCTATTGTAGTGCTATGAGCGGTACGAAGGTCACTCGAAGGTCATGGGATCATCTCGGAGGACAATGTGCCGTACTGCAGGACAAGAGTTCAATAGTGGCTGTTAAAGATTGTGGTTGTGTCCATGTGTGATTATGGCACCTAGACGGGGTTGTACCCCTTTCGAAGTCACAGAGTCTGTTCACGCTTGCTCTTGACAGTCTGCTTCCGTGCCTTGGACAATGACGCCGTAGCCTTGTCTCTCATTGATAACAGCATTCTGTGTACCAGCCTTCAATGGATAACGGCATTGATCCTATCACCAGAGGAGAGCGGGAGCCACGCCCCCCAACCTCACTCCGGACGCTGCCTGACTTCCTTTTCAATGACATTCTCAGCCGGTTGCGATTCCCCGACCTCATGCGCATTAGATGCAGCTGCTCGTGGGCTTATTGCAACGTCAGCACCCTTACCGTAGCTCTCCCGGCGTCTTCCAGTCCTCGATCTCCTCCCGCAAGCCCACCAGCGCCAGACGCAGCACAACCACCAGCAGCAGCAGCAGATTCTGCAGACACCCCAACATGCGTGCCGTTCACGGAAGCCGCGGCCATGTTGCGCCACATGCACGACCAGCTACACAGCAACGACTGGAAAGCGATGCTCCACCTCTCCGCACAAGCAGCCCAAACCAGAACCAATCCGTCCGCCTCTAAACCCTGCGCCAATCTCTCAACCCCCGGAGCAGCATCCGCACTAAACCCTAGATCCTCAGCTGCTGCAGCAGCAGCAGCGTGCATAGGCCCTGTAGCTTGTTACCACAGCCTCCCAAGTAGGACACAAGGCATCTCTACGGTACCAATACGAAACAGCAGTAGCAACGGCAGTAGCAACGGCAGTAGCAACGGCAGTTGCAACGGCAGTTGCAGCAGCAGCAGTACCAGTTGCAGCAGTAGCAGTAGCAACCCCAGTTGCAGCAGCAGTAGCAGCAGCAGCAGTGCAGCAGAAGAGCTTATGACCAGCGAGCTTCTTGCTACAGCCAAGCATGTTGACTTCTCAAGCTTCTTCCAAAAGAGTAAGTTGTGATCCAGAAGTATGTTGAACTACAGTATTAAGTTGGTAAGAGAGACATTGTTTAGTCGTGATAAAGATAGTAAGGTGCGGTACACAGAAAGCCAATTGCATAGGAAAGTAAGGTATACATGCCCCCAGCCTGTCAGAACACCCTCGCCCGAACCCCACCATCATATGGTCTATCTTCCACACCTAGAGATCAGCACTTTGAGTTTTAGGTTCCTGTGTCAAGCTGGGACCCCCCGCACTGCAGACTTGTAGCAAGGCCGCTTGTAACTTTGGTTTCCTGCTGCTGCTCCTGTCACTTTAAATGATCTCAATCAATCAAAACGCAAGACCATCTATGCCAATGGCCAAACAAACCTAGGCCATAACTAAAAGCTCCTGATCTCCATGATAAAGGAAATGCCATAGCAAAAGTGGCATAGGGCCCTGCGGCTCCTACTAGTGCTCCTGTTTTGGGTGCTTTTGACCTATCTGCTGGACCTCATGTCTAGGCATATGTTGTCATACATGCCGAAGACCAACCTGTATTCTGTTCCACCTCGCTGTTTTTGGTGACAGCTTGAGGTGCGGGGCCTATGGCACTTTTGCTATGGCGTATCATGAAATATAATAGTTATATTGTTCCTGTCGTTGCCTACCCCGGCTGCTACTTCCTCTACTGCAATGTTTCCTGTAGGCAAAGTCTGAGGTGTCACAAGCGCATGGGAATCCACATGTCACCAGTCACACATCTCATAAAGTGTGTCTCATTTTATTTCTGTCCCACATATTGTCCCATTTTATCTCCCTCCTGCTTTTGCTGTTGTTTGCAGGACCACATGAACTAGCAAATTCATCAGTAGTGGTGACAGACGGACATGCCATGGCCCTAAAACCCCAAAAACCCAAAAGAAACCCCAGAACCCTAGGCCCTAAACTAGTCGTCCTTCCTGCTTTTGCTGTGGTCTGCACTTGGCAGGACCACATGAACTAGCCAATACAGCAGTAATGGTGACAGATGGCCATGCCATGGCTCTGTTAGGAGTATTAGATGAGCCAAGGCAACAACAGACAAAGCAGCAGCAGCAGCAGCAGCACCATCAGCAACAGCAGCAGCAGCAGCAAGACCAGCAACAAGTATACGAGCAGCAGCACCATCACCAGCAGCAGGAGCAACATCAAAACCCCCCGCACCCCTCCTTGACCCCCCTCCCCCCATTGCTACATTTAATCCAAGGTCACTTACCTGCGCTACACCCCCAAAACCCTATGTTTACTGACCCCACCAACAACATTGGTACAATAAACTCTGCATTGAAGCGGCTGCTGCCCGGGCTGCTGCTAAACCCCTTGATACAGGTTATTGCATTACCACAACCACCAGCAGTAGCAGGTGAGGTTCAGGGTTTAGGGTTCAGGTTTTGGAAGGGGGATGAGGGTTTAGAGGGTTTGTGTTTAGAGCTAAATGTCCGCTAGATGGCTGAACCTGGCTGAACCTGGCAATGAGGTATGAGGAAGGCGGTTCGAATTGATTTCGGGGGAGGGGGGATGCGCGGGGGGGGGGGGACTGGGGGAAGGTGCGGGGCTAGATTTGGGGATATAGTTGGGGGAAAATTGATTATATACCGGTAATTGCTATTATTGAAGACGCTATTATGATTGTTATTTCCCCACCCTGCCTGGCCTCTTGTCGACGGTGCACGACTCGTGAGCAAAAGGAGGAGCCTGGCCCCAGACGATTTGCTGACTTTTGTGCGCCCACTGTGCCGGCCCGTTGGGGACCCGAAACCCCGGGGCTTGCAGGGCAGCAAGGGTTTTGTTGTAGGGGTTGTCAGGTCGTTGTCCCAGATGTTGTTGGGGTTGCAAGTGGTCAGACTGTCGAGATACGGCCGGTATCGAGATACTGACCTCCCTCCCTCCCTCCCTCCCTCCCTCCCTCCCTCTCTCTCTCTCTCGATAATGAGCTGCGACTCGGACGAAAGTGCCGTGAGAGCTGGGAATGTAGACCTGAAACTCAAGAAGCACTGCTATTCTACTATTGTCTAGTCGTCCGCATGGGGTTGACAATTAGGGTTTTGCTGGTCTCTTGTTTCGCAGGTGATGCTTGTGCTGCTACTGCTGTTGAGGCTGTATCATGGCCGCCTGTGGGACTTTGCTACAGCCCTGTGTTTGAGCTACCAGTGCTACAGCCTGCCCTGTGTGCTCCTGGGGGAGGGTTTAACTTTAAACCCTCACTGGACAATGTAAGTCAGGGTCTTAGTTTGGGGCGGGTGGGGGGCCGAAAAGTTGTGCGGCCAGCAAGACTAGGGTTCGAAAGTCTCTGAAGCTGATGAGCTTGGAAATGGGGATGTATGAGTATTTCTTGCTATAAGGGTTTAGTTTTAGGGTTATAGGGTTAAGGGTTGTTGAGCTAGCAGCGCCTGCAGTGTGTGCTCCTAAGCAAGGATTGAACATAAGTATAAAACATTATATTTAAATCCGCTTTTTTAGATACAGAAGTATAGGGTTTAGGGTTTAGAATATATTCAAGAAATAATCCAGAAGTAGTCAAGCCACAACAAGCATTCTGTTCCAATGGGCTGCCTGGTTTGTCTGGGGTTTTCTGTCTAGGCATAAGTTGTCATACATGCCCAAGACACTGCGCATTCTGTTCCGCCGCGGTGTTCTTTGTGACAGCTTGAGGTGCGGGGCGTATGGCACTTTTTAGACCTAGACTTAGACCTGCCAAAATTCAAATCAACTTGCGCCCTGACAACCCTCTTGGGGTTGCCACACATCATTTTCTTAAACCCTAATGCTTGTTTGCTTCTTCATCTGCTACACCTCTTGTGCAGGCAATGTTGAAAGAACTCATAGTCAAGTTCCCGCATCCCCTTACCTACCTGGACCTAAATTCCCGCCCAGATTTGGACGATGCTGTGTTGTGCCGTATTGTCCAGCAGCAGCAGCAGCTTGAGGTTCTGGCAGTAGCAGGTACTGGTGCTGGCGGCCTGACCTTCATGATGCTTGGTCAAAGACCCAGTCAACAACCTCGTCAAACATCTTTGACCAACGGTCAACGATGTTTGACCAGCAGTGTCTCCAGTGACTCGGGAATGTCTAAGGGGAATGGTAGCAGCAGCATGGATCGTGCGGGAGAGTCAAATGTCAGTCAAAGTGGGGTGGTTAGTCTGACTGTGTTGACAAGCAGCTATTGCAGTCAAAGTTTGATCGGGTCAAAGCTGCGGCGGCTGGATTTGAGTGGTTGCTTGGCATTACAGTCAAGTAAAGCTACAGCTCCTGTGTTCAATATTCTACGCAATGCATTGGGGAGGCTGGTCAATCTGGAAGGTGAGGATGGAGGGTAGAAACAGAAAAAACAATAAAGTAATAAATAGTAAACAATAATAATAAATTACAAGAACAAGTGATTGCAAGAGCTAACCATAACACCACAGCCAATAGCGATCAGCTCACAGGATAAGATCTAGGTTTGGGGTGGTGGATGCAACCTGCTTTATTTGCTGCACCCTGCTTTTTCCCCAGCACTGCATGACAGACCCTGTTTTTCTCGTATGCACTCTCCCCTGCTTTCATTACCAGTACCCAACCTCAGGCAATAGCGAGACCAAGTTGTGGTACCTGAATGCCGCCTTTGAAAGTTACCAGCTGGCCAATCCTGTGATGGAAGCCGCCATAGTAGGGGCCAGAGCTCCTCCTTTACTTGCAAGTAGTGCACCATTGACAAGTGGCCAGGCAGGATGGATCAATGATAACAATAACAATGATTATACTGATAGTTATGCTCGTAGATGATTGGATAGAAGGGAATTACAATACAGACATGGGTGCTTTTCCCCCCGTACTTTTAATCCTCCAGAACTTTGGTGTGCACCACTCAGGGGTGCGGCCCTATGCAGTCAGAACACCCAGGGGCGAGGCATCAGGGTATAGTGTTTTAGCGGCTTTAGATGGGTTACGGATGAGGGTTTGGGGTTTAGGGGCTATAAGCACCGCACACCGTAGTCCAGGCGAGTGGATGTGCTTTTTTCCAATGTGTTGCTGTGCTGCTTGCTTCATGCAGATCTTATGTTAAGAGAGACCAATGTGGATGCCATACTGGGGCCTCCTCCTGGTACAGTATTAGCAGCAGCAGCAGCAGCAGGAGGAGGAGCAGCAACAGCAGCAGCAGGAAGAGGAGGAGGAAGAACACCAGGAGCAGCAGCAGGAGGAGCAGAAGTCACAGCAGCAGAAGGAGGAGCAGAAGGAGGAGGAAGATTAGACAGGGGAGCAGCAACAGCAGGAGGAGGGAGAGGAAAATGTGGAGCAGCAGGACAGCAGAGGGTGGTACATGGCTGGAATTTGCAAGAGGAACGGGATGCATGGCAGCAGCAGGGCACACACGAGAAAAAGCAGAACAGACAGCAGCAGGAGCGGCAGCAGCAGAGACAGGAGCAAGAGCGAGAGAAGCAGCATCCGCAGCAGCAAAAGCAGCAGGATAACAGAGAGCAAGAGCAGCAGCAACCGCAACATCAGCAGGAGCAGGAGAAACAGCAGCAGCAGGTCCCCCTGTGGGTGTCAGTGCTACAGCGGTTGAACCGGCTAGATCTCCATGCCGCTACTGCCTTGAACCCTTACACCCTAGCTTGGGTATTACACACTGCTAGCAACTTGGTGGTTTTGGATGCTGGGGGGTGTAGAACCCTGGCGGAAATTGGTGAGGAGAGGGAAAGCTGGGAGGGGGTGGGGGTGGGCGAGGAAGGGGGAAAAGTGGGGGTGTGGGGCATGTCTAGGCATATGTTGTCAAACATGCTGAAGGCAACGCGTGTTCGTTCCACCTCGCTCTTCTTTGTGACAGCTTAAGGTGCAGGGCCTATGGCACTTTTTGCTATGGCATATCATGAAATGTAATAATAGGAGGCAGATCACATTGAGGCAAAGGATCTTGAAACAAACCCCACTGACAGGCTCCTGGCAATGTGTGCTCATGGTACTGCCTGGTGTACTGCTACATGCTAGAGGTACTGCCTGGTGTACTGCTACATAACTGACAATACTGTCTGGTGTACTGCTTATGCAGGCGGTACAGAGGTGCTGGAACAACTTCTGCTACAACGATTAACACTACCAAAACGAGAAGCAACAGCAGCAACAGCAGCACCATCAGCAGCAGTAGCATCATTAACAGCAATAACTGCAAGATCATCAACAGCAGCAGCACAACCAGCAGAAGCAGCAGCAGTGGCAATAACACCAGCAGCAGCACCACCACCAGCAGCAGCAACAGCAACAATCACACCAGCAGCAGTAGCGGTCAAAGCAGAAGCAGCAGCAGTGGCCGCAGCAGCAGCAGCAGCAGCAACAACAACGGCAACAGCAGCAACAGCAGAAGCAGCCACACAGGGGACTGGCTCCCCTCCCCTCCCACTCCCTACTCTCCACACCCTAGTAGTGGGTTGGGGTTTTAGCAGTGTCACTTTGTCACTGCTGCTGAGTCACTCCCCATTTTTGAAATCCTTGACAGCTGGATTCGGGGGGAATGTGACAGATGGGGTGTTAGAGGGGTTGCCAGGGTGGTGCCCACATCTAGGGGAATTGAGGGTCAAAATGGGGGGTATTACCAGCGAAGGTGAGGGAAGAGATGTTATGCTTTCGTCACTAGACAGAATTATTAATTATATAACCCTTATCATAAGTAAATAATTAAATAAACAAATGATGGGTTACAGGCGAAGGTAAGAGGAGCGGGACCAGCACTTGTCTGCAGTATCGACAGGAATAAATAAATACTTACATACACATACTTTTATGTTAAAATGGCCCCGGTCTCTTCAATGGTCTCAGAGGTTGGGTACAGGTAATGAAAGCAGGGTAGAGTGATGTGGCAAGGAACGCAGGGTTTATCATGCAGTGCTGGAACGAATAAAGCAGGGTGCAAGGAATGGTCTGGCGGCCTTGGCTGTCTAGCTGTCACACCTCCCTCGGCTTCTGCTTTCCAGATGCAAAAAATGGTTGGAGTCATGCCGCCGGTGTTGCACGGCTTGAAAGCTGTGCAGTGGTCTATTTCTCATATGTACAAATACCTTAATATAACGTATGTATAAGTCTTTTGATATCCACGTGGCCACATATAACAGCAGAAGTAAGAGGGAGGAAGGTTGGCGCATCCAAGATATTGTTGTTTAATTGGTGTAAGGAGGGTAGGGGGGGTAGGGGAAGGGGAGGTAGGTGGGTGGGGTATGGAGAACTGTAAAGAGGCCAACAGGGAGGCAATGAAGGGGAGAGAGCGTAGGCAATGTGTCATAACATACATACAGGACTGCTTGTCACTAGGGCTTAGGGTTTTGGGCTTAGGTTGCACTGAGTGTGTGAAGTGAGCCCTAGAATTAGGGTTTTCATTGCTCTTGCTGCTACTGCTGCTACTGATGTGATTGCTGCTTCCTTGTTCCATGTTTCACTAGGGGTCAGGGCTGTCGTAACCGGGTGCCCCAAACTCACTTGCTTGGAAGTGACTGGCTGTAGCGGACCATTTGCCCTTGATGGGATGCTACAAACACCAGCACCTACTGCTGCTGCTACTGCTTCTGGTGGTTGTGCTACTGCTGGCCTTATGGGGCCTCCATCCAAGTTATTTGATCAAGCTAACAGTGGCAGCAGCAGCAGTAGGGCAGAGGATGATGCGTTGTGCAGCAAAGAAGGCTGCAAGTGCCTGAACAGCAGCCACAGCAGCAGTAGCAGCAGCAGCGCAACCAGCAGTAGCACGAGCAGCAGCACCATTGCTGGTCTACCTTGCAACAAGGCCACCAGCAGCCATGCAAATAACAGTAGCACTCAGCCAGGCAGCAGTAGCAACACTTTGGGCACTAGTTACACCAGTCACCGGTGGAAGTTACAAGAGCTGCAGCTGTGCAGTGGCCCTTGCACTGCAACCAGTCAGCAAGTGCTACAGCTCCTTGGCTTTGACTTTGACAGATTTGACCATACCAACAAGTTTGACCAACACGTTGACTCAAGGTTAATGTGTATTAGTGACTCAATGGTTATTGCTGGGTCAGTCAAACACAAGGGCAATAGCAGCAGCAGCAAGGTGCATCCGCCAACGCAGCAGCAGCAGCAGCAGCAGGGTTTAGGGCCCAGCCCCCAAAACCCTAAACCCCACTTGGGTTGTCACCTTCAGGTTTTATCATTAGTGGGTCTTAGGGGAGTTTGTGATGTGCTACTGCTGACACTGGCAAAGCTAGGGTGTAGCAAGCTGCAGCATTTGCGGTTGGAAGAGTGCTACAGACCCGCCAGCAGTAGCGGCAGCAGTAGTAGCAGCAGTGCTGTTGTCCCTCTCCCCATTGTCGCGCCTGCTGCTGCTGCTGCTGGTGGTGGTGCTTCTTCTTCTTCTTGCCCAATGCCTTGGAATACTCATAGCAGCAGCAGTAGCAGGTGTAGTTGGTGTCCTTCATTCAGCCCCTCAGCATTGCTACAACTGATACAGTCAGCCCCTCAGTTGTGCTCATTACGTTTGCGCCATGCTACTGCTCCCCTCCCTGCTGACTTTGTTATGGCAGTAGCAGCAGCAGCACCTCTAATTCAGGTGAGGGCAGGGGAGGCTGGGTCTGGGGTTTAGGCGCTGTAGGGAGCCATTAGGGGACTTAGGAGTGTTTTGGGGTGCTTCTCTAGCCTGCTGTTGGTGGTCTTGTAGGGTGTTTGGGGGTCTTTTAGGGGTTTTTGGGGGTGTTTTGGGGTCTCTCGCTGCTCCGCCCATTCGTCCTGCCACTGGTTTTCCTGGAAGTGTCATTGCTGACTTTTTTATGGCGGCTGCAGGGGAGGGGGGGCTTTAGGGGTGCTACCCTGTGAGGGTGTGCTACCCTGTGAGGGGGGAGGGGGGGCTTTAGGGGAGAGGGGGGCTTAGGGGAGGCGGGGGGAGGGGGGGGGACGTTTTGGGGCGGTTTGGGCTTTAGGGGGAGGGGGGGCTTTAGCGGGGAGGGGGACCTTAGGGGAGAGATCAGGAATTTTGGGGTGGTTTGGGGGTTTTAGGGGGTTTTGGGGTGTCGTGGCATCAGCAGGGACAGCATCTCCAATGCAGGTGATGGGGGGGGCTGGGTTTAGGGTTTGGCCGCTGTAAGGGGGGCTTTAGGTTGCTTAGGACTGTTCTAGGTTGTTTTAGGTCGTTTTGCCACCCGTCTTTCCCATGGGTGTGTAAAAGCAGTCTGCCCGAGGTTTTGAAGAGAAGATAGAGTCAGTGGATTGGAAATTGATGGATCCAGTTGAATGATTTATTTGTTTATTTTTTAATCCATTCATTTATTTATCTACTTATTGATCTGCTGCTCATCGCAGGTGCTTCTACTGGACGTGTGACTCTTATCAGATGGAGGGTTTTCTTATTGACCCTCAACAACATGCATCAGCAGCACTTCACCTTAGTTTTAGCTTACATTTTAATCTCATCTCTTCAGTCACCATGCATGTTAGAATATCAACAATGTTGTAAAATCACACTAGTTGCTAGTTTTTTCCGAGGCCTCCCTAGGGGTATTCGTGAATTTTCCCAAGGTTGCAGCAGGGGGTTTCTCAGAAGGTCTGCTTGAGCATTTCAAAACGCAATGGAACCAGTAAATGGAAGCTTGACTGATCGGTTGACTGATTGATTTGTATCATTGCTACTCCACCATCGGTTGTGTGGCTTCATGCTCATGATCAGGAGCCTTGTGTTTATGGCCTAGGGTTGTTTGGCCATTGGCGTAGCTGGTCTTGCATTTTGATTGATTGCTTAATTGCTTAATTGCGTCATTGCTGTTCGTTGCAGGTGCTGCTGCTGGACGTGCGTGACTTACCAGAGGGAGGGTTTCATGATCTATTAAACTCACATTTATCCTTTGCTTTCAAATTGTCCAAGGCCCCCAAGGTCTTTTGCGAACCCTACCGAAGGTGGCAGGGGGTTCTTCAAAAAGTCTTCCTGAGGATTTAAGATAAGGATGAATCAATGAAGTGCTGTAAAGATTTGATGGGTTTACTAATTGATTGGTTGAATGATTGATTGATTGATCTGCCTCATCATTGCAGGTGCTGCTGCTGGATGTATGTGACTTATCAGAGGGAGGTTTTTATGCTGAACCCTCTCCACATGGGGCCCTCATGCAAGTACAGGTGGGTGCCTGAGGGTTTAGGGTTTACGTGTCCAGCCGGGTTCTGGGATATTAGCCAGGGTTTAGGTATACAGTGAGAAAGGGTTTAGGACCGACCCCTCTCTACACATGAGGCCCTCATGCAGGTCCAGGTGGGTGCCTAGGGGTTCAGGGGGTTTACGTGGGCAAGTCAGGTCTGGGGTTTAGGGGAGGGGTAGGGTTTACAGTGAGACAGGTTCTTACCCAATTGGCATTGGGTCGTACTGTGCATGGCGGGCAGGTTCAATTGGGGCTAGGGTTCAATTTGTTTTGAAGGAAGATGGTGTTCAAAAGCACAAAAGACTGTGTTAAGTAATGCATAATGCCTCAAGTATCCTCCCAGCCGTAGCAAAGAGCCCAGCAGCTCACCTCCTGTGCCTTTCGACGCTAACCGCTGGACACCATAGTCCACTTCAGCTCAAAACGAAGAAAAGACCTGTGTTGCTTTGGTTGTGCTCTCCTCTGCTTTGTCTACCCTTGCCTCCAGACCACTGCATCTGAGTCCAGGTGGATGCCAGAGGGTTTAGGGGTCATGTGGGCGACTGGGGCTCCGGTTTAAGGTCTACAGTCAGACTCCCGGTTTGGGTGCCCCTGTTCACATGGGGCCAGGTTGACTAATTACGGTTGAAGGTTCCATGAGTCTTTATGCAAGATGTCCTACCAACTCAGTGGCCTGTCAAAACCCCAACTCAAGCTGCAAAATCCCGGTTGTTTGTTTCATCCTGTGCCCCCTCTCCAGCTTTGGGGACCACTGCATTTGAGCTGCCTCCAGGAGGTGAATAAAACAAGCAAACAGCTTAACTGAACTACGGTATAGGACCTCAAGTCTAGGCATATGTTGTCATGTATGCCGAAGACAACCCGTATGATGTTCCACCTTGCTGTTCTTAGTTGTGACAGCTTATGGCCGTGCGGGGCCTGTGGCATGGTTACATGGTTACATCTACGCACAAACCATTTGTGGCGTACAATTAAGGAAATAGGCCTACTTACTGAGGACCACCTACCCCAGAGTATGACTCAACCAGTCCAACTCCTCAATCAAACAATCCACCTCCCAACACCTCACATTTCGCACACTACACCATATCCGCATATCATGAAATGTAATTGTATGATGGAGTTGCAAAGCTGTGCTGAGGTCTCTCAACATAAGTGTGCTGCTGCTGTTGCTCTCAACACACACAAAGAAACTGGTTGGAGTCATGTGGCGGGTGCTGCACGGCCCAAAAGCTGTGCAGTGATCTATTTCTTATGAATTTGCTGCTGGTTGGAGCCATGGTTGGGTCTTGCATGGCCCAGAAGGCTGTGCAGTGGTCTCTCTTAACATATAAATGTGCTGCTGCTGTTGCTGTTGCAGCTGATGAAATGCAAAGTGCTGAATTATGGCCTTGACCAGACAACAGAAAGAGCAGCAGCAGGAGGAGGAGGAGGAGGAGGAGCAGCAGAAGCAGCAGCAGCAGCAGAGGGGTCAGCAGCAGCAGCAGGAGGAGGAGGGGCAGCAGCAGGAGGAACAACACCAGCAACAGGAGGAGGAGGAGCAGCAACAGCAGCAGCTGCAGAGGGGTCAGCAGCAGCAGCAGCAGGAGGAGGAGGAGGAGCAGCAGCAGCAGCAGCAGGAGGAGCAGCAGCAGCAGCAGCAGCAGGAGGAGCAGCAGCAGCAGCGGCAGGAGCAGCAGCAGAGGGGTCAGCAGGGGGTCCTCTGCCTCGTCGTGTTGATCGCTCGCTAGTGATTGATCACATGCACTTGGGCACGAAGAAAGTCCTGCACTTTGGGTCTTAGGGCTTCTACACTGTGATTTGAATGCCTTTCAGCCGAGAGTAGTCGACACAGTGACTCCCACCGGGGCCATTTTGTAGACTGGGATGTATGAGATACTATCACTGCACAGCTTTTGGGCCGTGCAGCACCCGCCACATGACTCAACTAGTTTGTTCACTGTGTGTTGAGCCGGTGTGTTTGGTGGACTGCGGTGACAGTGGTGATGTTAAGAAAGCATCGGTTTGCATTTGCCGGGAATTGAAAGTTGGCGTGGTGACTTGCTTTCCGCAACCGGGCCGGTCAATTAGGTCACGCCGAACTGGGACTGATCTGACATACATTGGCTAGCAAGGGACTCTAGGGTGGGCTGGTAGCAGCCACTGTGTCAGTCTTCACTTGCTTGGACAGGAACTTGAGTATGCCGTTGGAGCCGCCTAAGTTGGCTCCTTGTGGGCGGCGCTGCCCCCATCGGCACCCTGCTTTTGACGGGGCCATCAGTGGTAACTGGTAGTTACATTGGCTGTCAAGGGATGAAGAGTGGGCAAGACAGTCAACTCTCAACTGCTTTTCTAGTCGCTTTCCGGCAGCACTGCATGACAGACCCTGCTACTCTTGTTTGCACTCTCCCCTGCCCTTTGTTTACCTGTATTTATTTATTCGCATCGGTACTATTCTGTATGCAGCTCCTTTTGTAAAGGTTGGCTGAACTAGGGGTTCATGGTCGTATGTTGCAAGCCATCATACAAATGTACTGGTCTGTTCCGCTGGTACCCAAGCTGCATGGCACAGTGGGCGATGCTATTCCCAGCACATGTGGAGTGAAGCAGGGCGACCCCCTGTCTCCACTCCTTTTTGGTCTTTTCATAGACGAGTTTGAGTCATGGTTACGCCAGAGGCTACCCAATGTGGGAGTGCAAATGGGCCGAAAGTTAGTTCAAATGTTGTTGTATGCTGATGACATGGTCTTGTTGACACACAATCCTATGGAGTTGCAACAGATGCTGGATGTTTTACACCAGTTTTGCTCAGCTAAAGGTATGGAGGTAAATGTCCGCAAAACAGAAATTGTGGTGTTTCGCAAGGCCAATACCCCAGAGGTGCCTGACCAATGGCTATACAACGGGGAGACTGTCCAACGCTCCGTTGAGTTCCGTTACCTGGGCATTATTCTGCATGAGACAAAAGGTATGTCATGCGCTATTGAATCTCTGGCCACGGCGGCTCGTAAAGCAATGTGGGCTCTGTTCCCAAGATTTAAGCTAGCAGGGATCACTGATATTTCTATCAAGTTACGGATGTTCTCTTGCCTGGTTGTGCCAATCATGGAGTATTGTAGTGAGGTATGGGGACCGGATCTGCTGTTCTCTTGTGATACGCTGGACAAGCTATGGGACAATGAGCTTCAAAAGATTCAAAGCATATTTTTAAGGCAGCTGGGGAAGTTGAGGAAGTCTGTGCCAACAACTGTGGTGCATAAGGAGATGTGCATGAATCCAGTGGCAAAGGGTTGGTTACGAGCCTCTATTGATCTATGGCGTAGGCTTGGCAAAGTGCCCTCTGATAGCCTATTGGGCATGGCTGTGCGTGAATCTTTGGCATCTTACGCAGGCGAGGGGGTTGGTTCTGCTCCTAAGAGCTGGGCTGGACGGTTTATGCATACAGTACGCTCTCTTTCTCAGGGTAGAGACGCAGATGGGACCATTGCAGAGTTTCTGGCAACAAATGGCCTAGCTGAGCCGGACAATGATAAACTTGCAGCTATTCCATGGCTTAAAGTGTGGGGTACTTGGGATACCATGTTGCAAGAGCCATGGGACAAGGTGGCCGCATATGCAAACCCCAGGCAATCTGTCAGCTCAAATTTGATCAAGCTTTCCACATATCATTCGTGGCTTATGACGGGAGACATCCCTCAGGAGGAGTTAGAGGCTGGCTATCCTCAGGGTATGCCTAGGTATATCAGGCACACATCAGGTATCCCGTTTACTTATGTGAAACAGTTAATGCGGTTTCGTACTGGTGCACACCATCTTGCTATTGAAACTGGGAGGTGGGCTCGTCCCAAACTGCCAAGGCAGCATCGTGTATGTTCAAAATGTTCTTGCACAGTGGTTGAGGACGAGGTACACTTTCTTTTTGAATGCCCAGCATATGATAGAATTCGTGAGAAGTATAATACCGTTTTGTTTGCACAGTTTGGAGGTTGCCAGGAAGCTTCTAGTACAATGAAGCATAATTCAGACAACGTGAGATTGTTCATGGACCAAGAGCCAAGTTTCCAAGTTGCAAAGTTTGTTTATGAATGCATGGAATTCCTCGGAGGTCGGAGGAATGTGAGGACTATAATCCTTACTTTGATTTGTCATTATTCGGGGATGAATGGCAAGGTCGTATTTTCGATACCTTTTCTTCTGGACCAAGAGGTGATATTGCTGAGACATTCACTTCTGATGGACCAGGTTCCAGTATTTCTGCCCATGGAGCCTAGGTTGGCTCCGTACGGGCGCCCCCTTTGAGGGGCCATGATGTAATCATAATCGTAATCGTAAATTCTAGATAGAGCAGCTTTTGTTCCTGGCAGCACACAGCACGCTTACTAGTAGGCACGGTCTATCTCGGCAAGCATGCTGCTTCACCCCAGCACCCGCAGGTGGTCACCCTAGCAGCTCAACGCGCAACCGTGCAGGAACCGGGTCTGCCTACTCGCTGGTCATTTGGCTGGCCAAATGGAGGACAGCAGAACGCCTGCATAAGTACCTCCTATTTTATTACCTGTACCAACCTCAAGACAGTCAAATCTCTAGTGGCAACCACGCATTCAGGTTGAAGTCATGCCTTGATGCTGCCTGGCCCACTAGGCTGTGCAGTGGTCTCCCGTAATGAAACATGCATTCTATCTGTCCGGAATACTGATACAGATTGATACAGCTCTGCTCTGCAACCTCCAAGCTGCCTCACGAACAACAACAGAAGGTAGTCCCTGGCTTGCTCACCCAAAGTATTGCATTCCACGACCATTTCATCAACAAAACATCTGCATCATAGATGGTAAGCACCACATAACAAGGAAGACCGCACCCCAGTGCAACGACCACAGCCGCATAAACCAACGAAACCAAATCTGCATCGCCCAGCATACAAGTACCCCGTCTGTGTTTTACAAGCATCTTCTTCAATCATCGCTACTTCTTCAATCAACTGGTCAGCGCATGGCAAGTCGAAATGGGCTGGCCTGACATACATTGGCTAGCAAGGGATTTAGGGTGGGCTGGTGGCAGCCATTGTTTGAGCTTGGACATGAAATTGTGTATGCCGTTGGAGCCTAAGTTGGCTCCTTGTGGGTGGCGCTGCCCCCACCGGCGCCCCGCTTTGACGGGGCCATTTGGTAATTGGTAATTGGTAACTAAGATGACTGCATCACACAAGAGATTGACCTTACACGCAAGACATCTTTGCAGCAAGGGCCTTATATATGAGATAGATCACTGCACAGCTTTCGAGCCGTGCAGCGCCCGCGGCATAACTCCATCCAGTTTGTTAACATGTGAAGAGCAGAAATTGAGACAAAGGGCCTTATATCCGGATTCACTGCCCAACATGCAAAACTTGCCGTCGAAACAGCAGAGCCCCTAAACCATGCACTGCGCTGTTCTGCAAACCACAACCCTGGACATCCACTTCGATGACACCATATATTCCACAAACCAACATGTTATACACATACAAGATGCATTAGACCACAGCACAGCTTCGCAGCCGTGCATCACCTGTGAGGTGACCCAGGCAACATACAAACGACCTCCCACATGCATGATGTACATACAGCACATGCTTTGGGCCTGAGCTGCAAACACAGAACAGAACCACATAAACACAGCACGAAACAGCAGGACATGCCATGCTGCCCTGTAGAGATGGACATGGGATTGTTACAATACTAGCCCCAACAATACACAGGGGACTTTGGGGACTGATGCTCACTTCCTCGCTCACGTACTTGTACTGTACAGCTTCTCATGCTGCTGTACTGCCTGTACCATCTTGTCCGCACAAATCTAGCAATACAGTACATTCTCAGCAGCACTGCAGCAGCTGGTCCCCAGACCAGACAGCTGCATAAAAGCTAGGACCGACTAGTAACTGACTTTCAGCCACCTCGCCTCAATAGAACTTCCTCTTACAATACCTAGATGATCAACACTGCAGCACAGAGTCCTCCTGTGACAGAGCTGGAGTGTAGTGCCAGAATACCTCTGAGATGGTCAGGCTGCTCAGAGCTTGAATCAATCAATCAAAACGCAAAACCAGCTATGCCAAGAGGTCACTCAAGACCAAGCAGCACACGACCCCTGATGAACTGGAGTCCCTCATGAACTGGAGTGCTCAGAGCTTCCGAGAATGGAATCTGCAGCAGAAGCACAGCCAGGAGCAGCAGCAGGATTCAGTTATTTATATTACAATTCATGATATACCATAGGAAAAAAATCGCCAAAAAGGCTCCCTAGGCCCCTCACCTCAAGCTGTCACAAAGAACAGCAGGGTGAAACATAATACGGGTTGTCTTACATAGTGCCATAGGCCCTAAAGCATTGCCAGGATGCAATACACGGGAATCATTACGGGGGACTCAGTTAGCCAGGATGGTTTGCCAAAGCACAAGGAAACGACTATTCAAAAAATACAATACAAGTTTGGGAGTTGCTCATGGTCAGTAGGTATGTTGGAACTAATTAAGCAGGCGTTCTGCCGACCTCCATATAGCACAGTTGAATGGCTAGCGAGTAGACAGACCCAATTTCTGCATGCTAGTAGCCAACAGGCCAACTCTGAGCCTGGGGGTTGTGAGGGGAGGGTTCAAGGGAACAAGGCCAGAAGCGGCATCCAAAACCCTGAAATTACAAGGGTAAAGCACAGAGCTCGTGGCTGTGGGTGCTGCAGCGGGGCAAGGACTGCAGCAGGTGGGGAGAAGGGGAGGGGGGGGGATGATTCCACTCCCCGATCGAAGTGGCCACACGTGTGAAAAGAGCAGGAGGAAGGTGCAGAACAAAATCGAAATTCTGATGAAGAGAGTGGGGTGCCATATGCACGAGCGCATCACAATAATCAATGCTCATAGCGGCTACATTAGACGAAGCTGAAAGCGGTACTGAGTATGGTACGCGGAAGCAAGACCGACTGATCCTCCGACATCGAGTACCGGAGGAAAAGCACAGGTGGCACCCATTTGGCACGACATGCATTTAGATTGCAAGCTGCCCCACTCGCGTACATCCCCATGGTCGAAGTTGGGACAGAATGCAAACCATGCTCCGGGAGCGCCCTGCTGATGACATGCTCTCAACTAGTTGTCTCATAAGCCACCGCCACCAGAACGAGACATACAAGATCCCAACAGCTGAGATCTATCTATTGTAGCACAGCGCAATGCTGAGGGTAGCCTCTGCATGATGCTGCGATGTTTCGTACAAAGCAACCGCTACTGGTCCCGAGACTCACCCGTCGGTCTTGCGGTCATGCAAATCCCCTTTCCATCCTGCGGATCCTGTGCCAACAGTGGGCTCTGTCTCGTCACCCGTGAAGTTGTGGCCAACCACGCGCTCAAGGGCCTCGCCAACATAGCCCATGACCTCGTTGCCCTGCTGATCTACAGGAGCTTCCTCAGCTTGTGCCGCTACAGCTGCGTTGTACTTCTGCCCGCCAGCTTGATAGCCATCCTGGAAGGGCCTCCTTGACGAGTGGTCGATCTTGCCCGAGAAGTTATTGCTTGTGCCTGTGCCAGTCCAGCTGTTGGGGGCATCATCTCGGGGCTTTGAGAAGATACGCATGAAAGCTTCGCCAACAGAGTTCATGGCATCACCTAAGCCAGCGCGTACAGTGACTACAGGCTTACGGACCACACAAGTCCTACGGGCAGTGCTGCTGGTGCGAACCCCAGCTGAGCTTACGGAGGTCCTGCTGCAAAGTGCCATCTTCGTGCGGTAGATCCTTTTGCGTAATAGAGTTGCAGTGTTGCTTGCTTTCAGACAGGACGGTACTGCAAACGGCAACCGTGCGTACCTTATATAGGCAGACTTCTCAAAGCATTACTTACGAAATGCGCGATTCTTTCGGGTTCCGAAACTAGTGGGGACGTTCCGAGTCAGCATCATGTTGTAGCACCGCTGTAGTTTGCATGGCTTGACCACTCCCTCGATATTCAGTCGCCGACCAAGAGCTGGGCGACTTCATAAACCGTACCAGACGGGGAACGTGAGGCGGGCCTCGTACATGCGGTCACCATGCCGGTAACCAGGCAGGGAAAATCAGCTCATCCAGCCCGAGACGGAGTCACACGTTGTTTACAGCGAGCCTTCATGCGACGGCAGAAGGGAGCCAGAGCACTCCAGCTACCGTCGCTCGCCCACACTCTTTGCACCTTGAAGGATCACCCGGCAGTGTTGCTGTCAATCATACCAGGCCCTTCTATGACTATTCGGATCCCCCTTGTTACTCCCTTCTTCGAGTAAGTATGAACATTTCCTTGCATATATACTAGACCCAGGGACCAGCACTTGCTCACCAAAAATCCAGCAGAGCGACACCTCTCAGCAAACACAGCAAGCAAGCACACGCCCAACCATCAAACAGACAGAAGCGTGACAATCCGCATAGTCGCGGCTCTAGCACTGCGTCCAAATGGTGGGGTTCCCAGTATAAGGGTATCACATCCCAGTATGAGTCCATTGGCAGATTCGCCTCACAGGCACCCTCCTCAATGCTAGGCCATGCTGCTGCCCCTCACATCTCCCCACATTCCACAATCGTGCACGGCAGCTTTGGCCTGTTTGCTGGTCCAGTGGCCACACTCTCAATCTTCCGTATTACCAGCATTCCATCTCCAATGACCCGACCAAACACCGTATGCTTGCCATCTAACCAGTCAGCCTGCAGCAGCAGCAACAGCAGCAACAATACCATCTGAGACAAAGGTATGCACCTCATCAGAGTAGGGGCAGAAGAATACCACTGTCAGCAACAGCGACAGCACGATAGAGAGCAAACATAAGCTGCTTGCCATCCAACCAGTCCGCCTGCAGCAGCAAAAGCAGCAGCTGCAGCAATGTTAGATTCTTAGATGCAATAGTACCAGAAGCTACTACATAGAAGTTAGCATGAGGCGTGTACTCAACAACACGCATCAGCAGCACTTTACCTTGGCTTACTTGCAAGTCAGGACCAGCAGCCGCAGCAGCAGCCGCAGCAGCAGCAGGAGCAGCAGCAGAAGCAGGAGGTACAGCAGCAGCAGGAGGTACAGAAAGAGCTGGGGCAGCAGTGTAGCGGGAGCAGGAGCAACAGCAGGAGCAACAGCAGCAGCAGGAGGAACAGAAGGAGCCGGGGCAGCAGTGTAGCGGGAGCAGCAGCAGGAGCCAGCACCTCAACCCCCTCTCCATATTCCTGGCTCTTCCCCCTCCTTTTCCCCCTCTCCTCCTCCCCCATCCCGCAGCTCCCCCTCCCCCCTCCTGGTTGTAACATTCCTTTCTGTCCTAACCATAGTTTGCCTCAATTCAGGATAGAAGTGAGACCAGCTGGGCTGGCAAAAATTCGATTCCTGCGACTGTTAATATCACTTCCTGTTCTAATTTAGAAATACAAAGCATGTAAGGGCCAAATCTTCTTCTTTTCAGACGCTTGGACAAGCGGCTGACAAAGCGCCGACTGCGGGTCACTATAGACCGGACATAACACCCGTGTCACTAAAAGCCCTAAACCCCTCTCACCTTGGCGCATGTGACAAAGAACTGGCACCCATTGGAGTTGGGTCCAGCATTAGCCGCAGACAGCAGACCAGGCTGCATGTCATTACACCCCTGACCCAAAACCCATGTCACTAAAACCCCTGAACCCCTCTCACCTTAGGACAGGTGACAAGGCACTGGGATGCAAGGTTTAATTGGAGCGCTGGTACAAAACCCTCAAAATACAACCCCCTGGTGCCCCCAAAGAGTTGACATCCAGGGTTTGAATGGAGCACTAACACAAAACCCCCAAAAACAACAGCCTGAAACCCTAAGAGGCCTAAACCCCCCTTGCACCTTGGCGCATGTAACAAAGAACTGGCATCCATTGGAGTTTGGTCCCGCATTAGCACAAAACCCCCCAAATACAACACCCTAAAAACCCCAAATAAAACACCCTGAAACCAGAAAACCCCTCGCACCTTGGCGCATGTGACAAAGAACTGGCACCCATTGGAGTTGGGTCCAGCATTAGCACAAAACCCCCAAATACAACACCCTAAAAACCTAAAACCCCCAAATACAACACCCTAAAACCCTAAAACCCCTCTCACCTTAGCGCATGTGACAAAGAACTGGCATCCATTGGAGTTGGGTCCAGCATTAGCCGCAGACAGCAGACCAGGCCCTGTGTGCTTGGCAATGAAATTCTCATCTGCATATCTGGTGCCATAGATGCTGAAGGAACCCGTGCCATCCCCCTACAGCAGCAAAAGGCAGCAAGAACCATAGCTCAGTACACCATAGCTCTTGTGTCATCCCCTTAGAGCAGCAAAGGCAGCAGAAAGCGACCTATAAGCATAGGAAGTAAGTGGTAAGGGTAGGAACAGCAGCTAGAATAGATCAAGCTGACCCCAAGATACCCCATGCTTCTCGTGCAGATAGATGCTGAAACAGCCCGTGCCATTCCCCCTACAGCAGCAAAGCCAGCACGAAGGACAAACATGTACAACGGGAGGACTAGGGTTTTGTGACAGGAACAGCACCTGAAACACATCACAAGGACTCGATACAACTCAGTTTCTGTGCCATAGATCCTGAAACAGCCCCTGCCATTCCCCCTAAAGCAGCAAAGCCAGCAAAAAGAAACTTGTAAGACAGGAGGACTAGGGTTTTGTGACAGGAACAGCACCTAAAACACATAACAAAAACTCAATACACCACAGCTCTTGTGCCATAGATACTGAAGGAACCCGTGCCATTTCCGTTACAGCAGTAAAGGCAGCAGAAAGTGACTAATAAGCATAGGAAGAGCACCTAAAACACATTCAAAAGACTCAATCGACCATAGTTCCTGTGCCATATATCCTGAAACAGCCCTTGCCATTGCCCCTACAGCAGCCAAGACAGCAGAAAGTACGTTGTAAGCGTAGAAAGAGCAGCTAAACTAGATCAATGAAGCACTGACCCCAAGATACACCGTGCTTCTTGTGCATATAGATGCTGAAGGAACCCGTGCCATCCCCCTAAAGCAGCACAGACAGCAGGAAACGTCTTCCTTTGAGCTTTCTGGGTAATTGCAACTTGTTTTGATCACTGCATCCTGCATTCTTTCGTCTGCACTCCGCCCTGCTTTGATCACCTGTACCCAGCCTCCAGCAGGAGGTGATTATAAGATTCCCACGTACTGGATGTAAGAATCCACAATCGATAAAAGAATGGCTCTGGCGTCTAACTATAGCTGCTACCTCGAGCAATATTAACACAGTATAAGAACAGAAACGGCACCTAAACTAGATCAAACTGATCAATACGCCCATAACTTTTTTAATGTTAAAGGAAGCTGTGCCGTCCCCTTTCGCGGGTAAAGCATAGCACCTGTCAAAAAATGATGCGGCTCGATTCGCACTACTCCCCTCCACCCCGCTTCTGCAACCCTTTCGCCTTCCCTTCACCCCCCTCCCTTTCCCCCCTTCCTCCTTCCTCCTTCCCCCTTCCCTTCTGCCCCCTAGCCTATTGGCTCCAAGTGTTGAAGGAACACGTGCCATCGCCCTTTGCAGGCAAATCACAGCAACTGTCACAACTGTAGCCTCAGCTTGTGTGTGGCAAATCCACCATCGGTTGTGTGGCTTTCGTAATTGTGATCAGGAGCCTTGTGTTTATGGCCTAGGTTTGTTTGGCCATTGGCATAGCTGGTCTTGCGTTTTGATTGAACTGTCACAAATTAATGACTGATAAGACTGCTGCACGCTGCACCTAAGACGCAGCTGCTCCACCTCTGCCCTCTTGACCCTACATTGCTTAGAGCATGCATACCCTAAACCCCCTGAGTCCAGGCAAACCCTAAACCCTTAGTGTCTGCTGTCCCCCTCTTCCCCTCCCCCTCTTACCTTCACAAAGTCTCCCCCTTGTATCATAAAGTCCTTGATTACTCTGCGCACAAGGCACAAAGCCAGGGACTCTACCCAGCCCGGCGTTCAAACCACTAAAATCCTAAACCCCTGAGTCCAGGCAAACCCTTAACCCTAATTGTCTGCTGTGCCTTCTTCCCCAACCTCTTACCTTGACAAAGTCTCCTCCTTGAATCATAAAGTCCTTGATTACTCTGCGCACAAGGCACAAAACCACACTGGCTTCCACACCTCTAAAACCCTTGAGAGCACACAAACCCTAAACTTTGACGCCCTGATGTGCCAACCTCCCCACTTTTCGGTCTTACCTTCACAAAAGGTATCCTCCTTTAATCGTAAAGTCCCTGATCATTGTAAAGCACAAGTCGCAAAGCCTCACACGCTATACCCACGCCAGGGTCCCACACCCCTAAACCCTGATGCATGATGCACCTACTCCCCCATTTTCCCCTCTTACCTTGACAAAATCTCCTCCTTGTATCATGAAGTCTTTGATCACTCTGTGAAACTGACATCCTTTGTAACCCACCGGTAGACCATTACGCCTGAACAGCAGCAGCAGCAGTAGCATTGTGGTTTAGAGGTTTAGGGTTTGGAGGTTTAGGGTTTAGAAAGTAGGGGTTAAAACACTTAGCAAGCACCTAACATCATGGCTTAGGGAGGAAGGCAACGTCAAACTAACAGGTAGACAATTACGCCTGAACAGCAGCAGCAGCAGCAGCAGCATTGAGGTTCAGAGTCCACAGTGGGTTGGGTGGGGTGGGGTGGGGTTTAGACAGTGGGGTTGGGTGGGGTGGGGTGGGGTTTAGACAGTGGGGTTGGGTGGGGTGGGGTGGGGTTTGAACAGTGGGGTGGGGTGGGGTGGGGTGGGGTTTAGACAGTGGGGTTGGGTGGGGTGGGGTGGGGTTTAGACAGTGGGGTTGGGTGGGGTGGGGTGGGGTTTGAACAGTGGGGTGGGGTGGGGTGGGGTGGGGTTTAGACAGTGGGGTTGGGTGGGGTGGGGTGGGGTTTAGACAGTGGGGTTGGGTGGGGTGGGGTGGGGTTTAGACAGTGGGGTTGGGTGGGGTGGGGTGGGGTTTAGACAGTGGGGTTGGGTGGGGTGGGGTGGGGTTTAGACAGTGGGGTTGGGTGGGGTGGGGTGGGGTTTGAACAGTGGGGTGGGGTGGGGTGGGGTGGGGTTTAGACAGTGGGGTTGGGTGGGGTGGGGTGGGGTTTAGACAGTGGGGTTGGGTGGGGTGGGGTGGGGTTTAGACAGTGGGGTTGGGTGGGGTGGGGTGGGGTTTAGACAGTGGGGTGGGGTGGGGTGGGGTTTAGACAGTGGGGTTGGGTGGGGTTTAAACAGGAGGGTCTATGGATTAGCCAGCAGATGGTTTATGGACTAGGGAGGAAGGTCATGTCGTACTAGCAGGTAGACCATTGCCTGGACAGCACCAGCAGCAGCAGCAGTAGCATTGGGATTTAGTGTCTACAGTGGGGTTGCAGGGTTTAGACAGGAGGGTTTATGGGTTAGCGAGCAGATGGGTTTATGGACTAGGGAGCAAGGCCATGTCAAACTAACAGGTAGACCATTATGCCTGAACAGCACCAGCAGCAGCAGTAGCTTTGGGGTTTAGAGTCTACAGTGGGGTTGGAGGTTTAGGGTTTGGACAGGAGGGTTTATCCAGCACCCAGCGAGCAGATGGGTTTATGGTCTCAGGATGTGCCACTTCTTATCATGAAATGAGGTTCTTGCTTTACTGGGTGTGGAGAAGAGGTAATAGGTATGCTCTCGCCATATTAGTAAATCATCGTAATATTAGTTAATCATCGTAATATGCCATAGGCCCTGCTCTCGCCACAAAACATGGATCAGCCATTACGCACTGGCTGCATCAACAGACTACATAGGCCAAAATCCCCACGGCCCCCTCCTTCTCCCCCCCCCCCCCTTTCCATCCCGCACCCCCCCTCCTTCTCCCCCCCCCCCCCCTTCCCTCCTCCTTTTCCCCCGCCCATCAAACCCTCCCCTACCCTTGCCCACCCTCCCCAACCCCTGATATCCCCCTTTCCACCTGCAATTCCCAAAAGATGCCCTCTTGTTTCAGAGCAGACTTCCTCTGCCCCCTTCCCCCCTTTCCCTGTCCCTTCCTCTGCCCCATAACCTCATTACCGTATCCCTACTCAGCGGTCTGGAGTTATCTCAATTAACCCACTACGCTACACCCACGCTCCCTCCCGCACCCCCCCCCCTCTCCCCCCCATCCCCTCGCTCATGCCCTTGCAATCCGGTACGGCCCCCTCTGCACCTACCTGCATCCCCTCCCCTGCCCTACATACCCCCTACCCCATCTATTCCCCCTGCCCCCCCCCCCCCCACGTACCTCCATCCCCTTCCCCCCTCGCCCTGCCCTCCTCCAGCCCCACTCCCCCCCCTTTTAATCCCCCT